>ML426410.1:17260-66512 GCA_005239525.1 Nicotiana knightiana | reverse complement strand
AAAAAAAAAAAAAAAAAATTCTTATCAATTTATCGATAAATCGATAAGCGAAGTGGACAAAATCAAAATCGAAATCGATAACTCGATAAGAAAATTTTCGGAATCGATATCGATAAATCGATAACAAATAATCGATTCGATTTATCGATAAACCGATTCGAATACACCCCTAAGTCCATGGACACAATGGTTGCATATCCATTACAAGAAATTAAACTAATCCCGATGATGTTTTCTTCTCATGATTTCCATGGTAAGTGACTCTTACCTTAAGCTAAATTCAACAACATTTTAAAAACCAACCAAATTCTGTTTCTTATCAACCTTATAATACACACAATCAAGATTTAGGGTGTGTTTGGTATAATGGAAAATGTTTTCCAAGAAAATATTTTTCTTGGAAAATAAGTAGTAATCTTATTTATTTTTCGGTGTTTGATACGCAAATTAAGGAACATAACTTCTCAAGAGTATTCATAAATAATCTAGATACAATAAACGTGAAGCCATAAACTTTTGAACTAACAACCTTCTGAACTCACAAATTTGATAAACTTCCGAACCGTTAAATTTTCGAAACCGTAAAATTTTGAACTCGTAAACTTTATAATTTCTATACCCGAAAACATTCAAACACATAAACTTCCGAACTCGTAACTTTAAAATATGTAAAATTTCGAACCTATAAACCGAAAGATGAAAAAATAAAACTGAAAATACATAACGCAAATATATTTTTGGGTGCATAAAAAGAAAAAACAAAAATTTGAAAATTACATAACAAAAAGTAAAACAATTTTTTTTAAAAATATTTTTGCAGGGGTAGTAGGGTAGTTAGTGACGGAAAAAATTTGAAAAGAATTTTTTTTTTTTTTTGGAGAGGTGGGGTGAGTAGGCATGGGGTGTTGTTAGGTAGGTGGGTATGGGGTAGTTGTTGAGGGTGGGGAATATGATGGGGAAGGGTGAGAAGTCATTTTGGAAAATGTGTTTTCCTTTTCTTGATAAGGAAAATATTTTCTTCCAGTTAGAAGAAAATAAATTCTTAAGAAAAATATTTTTCCAAATATTTAAACCAACCAAACATGAGAAAATTGAAAAATATTTTCTTTCCTACCAAATCTTTACTGGTGAAATTACACGATAAGTGAGGTTGATCAGTTTAGTTTTCACCATTCCCTTTCCCCGTTTCTCTTCTACCAATGTAATTAAAGAAAAGCTTAATCAAATATATACGACCAAACGAATTTTATAGCCAGTCACTTTATGTTATCACTAATGTAAAATGGATTCATTTTTAAAGCTGTGCGGAGAAAAAAGGTTTTTTGTGCTCTCTTTTATGGAAATTGGACATAATGAGACTGTTAGAGTAAAAAAAGGTAAGTTCCTGAGCTCTCAAACTTTAAACTACAAATTAAGCTCGTCCCAAACAAACCTCTCTGGAAATAAACTCTTCTGGAAAAAATTCAATAGCAGGGGAACACCTTCCATGCAAAAAGGATTTTCAATCAAAAAAATCATTTTTCTGCTTTAATGGAAGATGACATGGTTTTTGATAATACCATAAACCAGCCACTTAAAAATTTTCACCATCGGGATCGTGATGGCACCTAATATCTCACTTGTCAGGCAAGCCAATGTTAGAGATTATTTAGCCATTTCTTTCCACTTTTAGTAATTATCAGTAAACACGCAAAATGAAGCGAAATAACTGTAAAGAGTATATATATCGATGTCATTTACATACTACTCCTACCCAAAAATCCGGTGTTACAATTCACGAACATACTGTGATTTTTCTACAATCAATTTGTCTAAAAGAAATTACAATTGTTTTGGAAATAAAGGAAAAACAGTAAAGAAAATATGTAGAAGGGGACGCTAGGGCCTGCAGACGCCAGCATGACTACCTTGGGTCTCCGAGCTGTATAACTTGAGGCAATCTCTCAATCAGCCACTACTTGCTCCAAAATCTGCACAAAAAGTGCAGAGTGCAGTATCAATACAACCGACCCCATGTACTAGTAAGTGTCGAGCCTAACCTCGACGAAGGAGTGACGAGGCTACGGCGGGACACTCACAATATAAGCTACCGACAAAAAATAATAAGGCAGAAAAGAAGACAATATATTTTAAAAACAATAAATTGCAAAAATAAATACATAACTCAAGGGTCTTATCAATACCCATCTATAACCAATCCTTAAGTGAAATGTAAAACTACCTAACAACTTACACAATCAGAGAAATATACATAAACACATAAACTGATGTGGCGTGCATCCCGATCCCACCAGACAACACAAAAGCCTCCTTTATTCCTCCGTAACAATAACAATAACAGTAACTAGTATATATATGTTGCGGCGCGCAACCCGATCCCACCATATATCAATATCAATATAATAATTTACCCTTATCACACCATATCAATCCAACCTTATTTCTCCTGTTGCGACGTGCAACCCGATCCCACCGTATAATAGTAATTCACCCTTATTCCTCCTTAATATATCACCCTTATTCCTCCTGTTGTGGCGTGCAACCCTATCCCACCGTATCATAATAAATTACAGAGAGTGTACAGAAGTTTCACAAAATTTACACAAGGTCCTTACCAATCACTTAGAATCTAAAACAGGGTAACCGGGAGCTGTATAATCAATAAAATTCTATACAATTGATACTACTCAGCGAGACCAAACAAGGATATCACTAAAATACCGATAAGAACAGCCTAAGCAAATAACGGGGAACAATATTTATACGGGGTAACAAATATTTTCAACAAAGGAAGCACATTATCTAACATGTAGCAATTAGGCATGGAATTACAATTAAACATATAGCAATTAAAGCAGGGGAGATACAATTTAAAGAGTACGAAAAGAAACAGGTTAAACAGGTAAATTGGCAGCGCATAGGTAATCGTCACCTCACATATGCACCGCTCACATGATTTATCACATAGAAAATAAGGCTAAGGTTCCTAAACCCTCAAGTCAAGGTTAGACACAAAACTTACCTCGATCAGCAGGCCACTCAGTACTGCTCAAGTACCTCTTTTTCTCTAGATTCCACCTCCAATCCACTCGTATCTAGCCATAATTAACTTAATAACATCAAATATTGCTAAAGAAATCAATTTCAATACATAAATTTAGGGTTCCCAACATTTTTCCTAGAAAGTCAAAAATCGACCCCGGGAATACTTGATCAAAACTCGAGGTTCCGACCAAAACTCATTCGCCCATTCACCCCCGAGTCCGAATATATAATTAGTTTTGAAATCCGACCCCAAATCGAGGTCTAAATCCCCAATTTGCAAAAAATCCTAATTCTCCCAAAATCCCTAATTTCTACCATGAAAGAACAAGATTTAGGACTAGGAATTTAATGGGTGATGATGGAAATTGAAAGAAATGAGTTAAAGAGTACAAACCTATGATTTGGTGTTGAATTTCCCCTTCAATAATCTCCCTAGGTCGAGTTCTAGTGAAATTTTGAAGAATTCCTGTTTTCAGGTCTGTTTTTAATTCATTGGGCAGGCTTTTTTCGCGTTCGCGAAGGGCCTGTCGCGATCGTGAAGCTACGGCTCTATTAGCCTACGCGTTCGCGAGATACTTTTCGTGCTCGCGAAGGCTTACTCCCCCTCCAGCCATCGCGTTCGCGATGAGTATGGTCAGTTCCCCTCCCCCAGGTCCCATTTCTTCGCGTTCGCGATAGACAAGTCGTGTTCGCGAAGGGTAATTCCCCTGTTGCTCTGATTCGCAATCCAATCTACGCGTTCACGTAGAGTAAAATTCCCTTTCAGCCTAGTTCTTCTTCGCGATCGCGAGAGTGACTAAGAGATCGCCAAGAACAATAGATCTGACACCAAATACAACAATTTACACCAGATTTTCCAAGTCCAAAACATCCCGTAGGCTATCCGAAACTCACTCGAGCCCTTGAGGCTCCAAATCAAACATGCTCACAAGTCTTAAAACATCATATGTACTTGCTCGTGCGATCAATCGCTAAAATAATACCTAGAACTATGAATTTAGCACCAAATCACATGAAATTCTTAAGAACACTTTGAAATTTCTATTTTCACTACCGGACGTCCGAATCACGTCAACTCAATTCCGTTTCTCACTAAATTTTACAGATAAGGTATAAATATCATAACGGACTTGTACCGGGCTCCGGAACTTAAATATAGACCCGATACCAGCAAGATCAAACATTAACCAATTTCTTAAAATCAATAGATTTTCAGTCTTTCAATTTTCAACAAAAAATTCATATCTCGAGCTAGGGACCTCGGAAATCGATTCCGGGCATACACTCACCGGGACCGTCAAAACACGGGTCCGGATCTGTTTACTCAAAACGTTAATCGAAGTCAATTAAAATCAAATTTTAAGGCAAAATTTGTTATGTTATTAATTTTTAACATAAAAGCTTCCAGAAACACGCCTGGACTGCGCACACAAATTGACGGGGGAAAAAAATGAGATTTTTAAGGATAAAGGGCGCAAAATTAAGTTCTAAAACATAAGATGATCTTTTGGGTCATCACAAGAAAAAAAAATCATAATAACCAACGATTTTCATAGTAGGGACGCATAAAATGGACATGTGTCCACTATTACGGAAGACACCCCTAATTACCTCTACTCTAGTTTCTCTAACGGAAATAATAACCCTACTCCTAATCACGCCTACAATGCTAAACAATCTACAAATGCTAATAATTACCCAATGTATGCTACTAATGACAAATCATACTTGTTAAAACAATAATCACCCATGCTCCAAATGGCCAATGACATGGAACACGTACCCCAAACCCAATCTTCTACCCTCCCTAATAAATCCCACATGATATTCCTCTCAAATAACATGCAAACGGAAACCACAATCATTGAAAGTGATCCTGTGATTTTTCGAGAAACCAACAGTTTGCTTAAGTCTCCTATTAGTTCTTCCACTTCGATTAAAAATGCCTAGAATTCCTCTCTCAAACAGGAGATATTACAGACTCATCCAAATTCTATGACTCAATCAACTATAAAATATGGCAAATCAATCACCACCCAACCCCCAAACAATGAATGCCCCCACGATTTTCATCCAACCTCCACTGCCGGAGAATCACCAACCACTATCTTGGGTGGAGTTGGGATTGATGGATCACGCCATCTCCTTAATGTTGAGCGGAAGGGAGACAGTGATAGTATTACGAAACTCTCATTATCTAGCCTAGTTAAAATCGGAGAGTATCCGACTGTCGATAACAACTACATGAACCATGTTTGGGTGAACAACATACTTCATCCAGTAGCACCAAACTTGACTCCCAACATAACCAAAGGATGACGGGAGAGTGGAACCTACCACCCAACTTTATCCAAATCCAAAATGCAAACCCAGTGATGGATTTACCATTCTTCACTCCGGAGATAGCAACAAGCATCAACCCAATATTTACTACTGGGGGTGTACATGCATACAAAGCTCAAACTATTAATGCTCATCATGCCCCTCCCATACCCCAACAAAATCCACCACAGTCTCATGCACAAACAAATCTAACAAACTATGAGGAAATGATGGAGGAGGCTGTGGAACCTCCCATCAACTTAATCACAGGATCAATGATCGAAAATTCAAATCTCGACGAGGTAAAAGTGTTTATCTTCGTGGAGACGCTAGAACAGAGGCAAGTTCTCAACTGTCCAATGGCACTTTACAGGTGCACGATGGACATAAGACCACCAACCGACCCCACAGTAGGGCAACATGCAATGATCCTAGTTCCCTTCCAGAGAAAGAACTCAGTGCATGCACCAAGAGTGCTGGAGAATGGAGATCTTGACAACTGGAACATCAACATTAATAGGGCTATCTCATTCATCATATGTAATTTTCGTGGTGGAAACAATGAAAATTTTAGACTAAATCTTAGGGAAATGATTGACATTCATCATCCTTGCATGGTCATCCTGTTGGAAACTAGAATAGACAATCGCATGCCTCTCCTAAACCCTTTTGGCTTCTCTGATATGATTGAGATTCTAGCTGAGGAACAATCATATGGTATGGTTATCCTATGAGATCATAACCTTGTAAATGTTCATATCTTAGTTCGTAGAAGCCAAGTAATTAGTGCAACCATTGAGGTAATTGCTACTCACAAAACTTGGTTATTTACCTCTATAAACGCTAGTACTAACACTAACCGTAGAAATCAAATGTGGAATAATCTTATTAACATGCATGCTAATTTTAATGTCCCATAGTTAATAGGGGAGACTTCAATGATGTTGTAGATTCAACAGAAAAATTAGGTGGTAACCAAGTAAATCGAAAATTGTACCAAAAATACCTTTGGAATTGCATTAACAAATGTGGCGTCATTGATCAAGGGTTTAAGGGGTGCAAATTCACATGGACAAATCGTAGGAATAAAAACAAAGGTATTATTATGGAAAGATTAGATAAAATCCTTGGTAATAGTGACTGGATTAGCTGCTTTCCGAATGCATCAGTAACTCATCTTCCAAAAACACACTCTGACCACAACCCATTTCTCCTTCAAATAATCCCTAGATCAAATATTTCCCTTCTAAAATCCTTTAGGCTCGAAACCTATTGGTGCAGACACCCGGGCTTTAATAACCTAGTAGAAAAAAGTTGGAAGGACTCTAACTACCTAGATTCGGCTAATTTATTTCTAGGAAATGTTAAAGTTTGGAAAAATAAGATCTTCGGAGATATCTTCAGAAGAAAAAAAAATCATGGCTAGGCTAAAAGGAATCCAAGAATCCAAACACTACTATAATATCTTCCTTCAACAATTGAAAAACTCATTACAAATAGAAACAACAACTACCTTAAGATAGAAGAGGATTAACATAGAGCCAGAATCTCCTGAATTCAAGATGGTGATGCAAATACCAAGTTCTTTCACATCATGGCCTCTAACAATAAAAGGAAAAATAAAATCATGTTTTTCAAAACTGATGTGAGTAACTGGATTAGTGATCCATTAGAAATTTTAATCCATACCCAAAAATATTTTCACAACCTCCCACATATCCACGAGCGGGATACACATTCGCCAAGATCCTACTAGTTTCAACAAAATTGATCTCAAAACCTTGGATAGTCCCTTAATGCCTTCTGAGATCACCAATGATATCTTCTCTTTCAAACCCTTTTAGGCACCAGGGTCCGATGGCATACATCCTTTTTTCCATCAGAAATACTAGAAAATTGTGGGGCCGTCAGTCATTAATTTTTGTCTACAAATATTCCGCAACAATTCAGGGGGTATTAATAACACATACATTTTCCTTATTCCAAAAATCCATAATGCCAACAACCTAAATTTTTTTTGACCAATTGGACTTTGCAATACGATGTACAAAGTCATCACAAAGATTATTGCTAACAGATTAAAACCCTTTCTCGATGATTTGATTAGCCATTTCCAAGCAAGTTTTATTAAAGGAAGAAGGACTAGAAACAACACTATCATAATTCATGAAATCATCAACCAATTTAAAAAGGTTAAAGGGAAAAAGGCCAGTATGATCCTAAAGCTAGACTTAGAAAAAGCCTTTGATCGACTAGAATGATCGTTTATCTATCGTACGCTCAAATTCTTCAAATTTTCTCCATCAATCTCTAAATTAATCATGCATTGCATTTGTACAAGCAATATAGCATTCCTACTCAATGGATCTACTACAGAATTCTTTAGACCAAGTAGAGGCATTAGGCAAGGTTGACCCCTTTCACACAATATCTTCATACTTTGTACGAAAATGTTTTCCCATATAATCTCCCATGAAGTAGATATTTTTCAATGGGACCCTATACACCTTATACCCCGAGATCCTGGCATATCTCACCTTTTCTTTGCTGATAATATTACTCTAGTGGCCAGTGTAAACGAGAAATCATGCAACTCAATCAAGAACAACCTTTCTCTCTTTTGCAGATTATCTAGACAAAACATTAATCTTCAAAAATCAAGGATCATTTTCTCAGCTCCCAACTTAGCCAAAGAAGTAGCCAATAAATTCAATATAAGCAACACCTTTGGGAAATATTTAGGATACCCAATACTCTAGAATCAACCAAAATCTAGGGACCACCAATTCATAATTGATAACATGCAAAGAAAATTGACTGCTTGGAGAGCCAATTTTCTTAATATTGTTGGCAGAACAACACTAGCAATCTCTTCCCTAAACTCAATTCTCAGTCATGCCATGCCATGCAATACACATGCCTACCTACCAAGAAACTCAATCAAATTGATCGTATCCAACGTAACTTTATCTAGGAATCCACTAATAAATCCAAGAAACTTCACTATGTAAGCTGGACTAATATAACCAAAACAAAAGCAAACAGGGGTCTTGGCTTAAAAACAACCAAAACAAAGAACTTAATTTCCTTGAGCAACGTTGCTTGGAAGATCCTCACAAATCCCACTACTCTATGGTCCAGACTTCTCATTTCCAAATACGCCAATAATAATTCTAAAATATTAACCTCCTTCATCTGGAAAAGTATCCTCAAAGAGTGATCGAGTTGCTCAAAAGGCATTAGGTAGCAACCAAGCAAAAATTCAAACCTCGACCTTTGGACTTCCAACTGGATACTAAACCTTCAACCACTAAAACAATGCATCAAAGGACCTCTTACCAAAGGAGAATTAACCTCCAAGGTCAAATACATCCTTTCTAATGGACAATGGGATCTAACAAAAATTTCTTTTGAAATTCCAAAGGAAATTAAGATAAAAATCGATCAAATCCCAATGCCTCTAAATCCCGGAAACAACGATACTCTGATCTAGAACCTTAACACTAATGGTTGCTTCAGCGTCAAAAATTGTCTTAAAATTATCAATAATACCACCACCCCTAAATATGACTTTATGTGGATATGGAGTCTAAAATACCCTAATAAAATAATAAAAAATCTCTGGCAATGTCTCCATAACAAAATTTCTTGTTGTCGGTACTTGCAGCATATTGGCATTGACATTGATAACATTTACCCTATGTGCCGTATAGAGGAAGAATCCATCATTAATATCTTTATTAGATGTCCCATAGTGCAAACCCTATGAAACAAACTAGGATTCGAGAGACCTAACCACTACTATCTCACAACATTGGTTAATGCATATAAAAAATGTTAGGCCTAGTATGAAATCACCCCACGTTCAATGGGAAGAACTCCTTCCCTTCCTAATAAGGGGAATATGGTTAAATACGGATAGTAAAAATACCAACAATACTACCCATAGGCCTTCACTTCCAAAAAAAAAAAAAATTAATCACTCCCATGAATTTCACTTCATGACTTCAAAAAATACGCACACAAAAACTACCACAACTATGCAAATAAATTGACATGCTCCTCAGAAAGGCTAGATAAAGCTTAACATTGATGGAGCATTCACAAATTCTAACAGCGGAGTAGGTGGAGTATTTGGGGACAGCACCGGGAAATGGGTACTAGGCATCAATAAATACTGTCATGGTCTATTTCCCTTACAAACGGAATTGCAGGCAGTTCAGGAATGTCTACAATTGGCGATCAAGTTTGATCTATTCCCGCTAGAAATAGAAATCGATCAACGGAAGTAATAAATACTATTAATAACGGACATGTGACATTAGCTAATCTAATCTACTCTTGCAGGTCATTAATGCGCTAGGAGAAGGGCCTTCTACTACGATATAATTTCAGACAAGGAACCAATGTCTGGATGGTCCTCTTAGACTGGCCATCAGTCTGAGGATGGAAGGCTGTGCTAAGACTCACTCTGCTACCCAAAACCTATGCAGTGGCGGACGCTCTAGCTAAGGAAGCGAAAAACAAGGAAAACAAACAATATAAACCAAGAAAAACTAAAATTGTTATGGAACCCCCTCTTTTGTGAAACAACATCTTGCTAAGGATATGAGCAGGGAAAGAAATTCTACAAAGCAAGTGCCTATTTATGTTTGTAATATGATTAGAACTATAGGCAATCAAAATATTACAAGTAATAGTACTCATTTTTATGCGGGTTCTAGCCCCAGTGTTACTTCTACAAATACTATGGCATGTAATATGTTAAACTCTATTTAGTAAGTAATATAAATTCTATTAGAACTCAAAAAAAAGAATAAAGTAAGCCTCCTTTAATTTGCAATTTGTAACACTAAAAATAAAATAGGTTACTTGTCATAAAAGGTAAATCTGACATGGTGATATAAAAATATTAATACTGATGCTGCATATAACTTAAGCTCTACCATTATTATTATGTAGACAAATACCACTATGGGATTCGTTCTACCCCTGCCGAAAAGATTTTAAAATACTATGTGATCCTCAATATAACATTAGTTAAATAACTTAACCATTAAGGATTGTGGTGAGATGTACATGATTCCTCCACCTTTAACCATAAGGTTTGAATTCAAACTCCGGAACTACAGAAAAATCTTTGTAGGGAGTGATCCTTTAATGAGCCATACACAAATTTCAAGTTAATCATGCCTAGATGAAAGGCACACAAGAGTGGCTGCATAATTTGTAGTCGGGCTCTAGCGTTTGATAATGTTTATGTTGATGTAGACTAACCACCAAAATCAATTAACTTTTGAAAAAGGAAAAAATTACCCAAACTGTCATTCTATAAACTTTCCCAACAAAAAATAGCCCAAAACATAATATCTACTAAAAGAGGCCCAAATTTCATTTTGGGCCGAAATAGTTTCAAGTAATGTTAGTTTTTTTGTATCCGTTATTTTGGTAATACAGACACCGAGTTTTTATTCTCTCTCTCTATGCGATTTTTTGCTAAATTGAACCAAAATTGGTGAAATTGACGATAAAACAAGAAATATTTGTGGTTATTTTCATTTGATTCTAGGTAATTTGGAGTAGAAAATCTCTTATTTTGTATATTTTTCAGATTGCATGTGTTTTTGGCGATGTTGATTTTTTTAGGCTTTTGCGACTGAATTGTTTAGTTAGAGTTCATCGTATGTATATGTTATAGACGATTTTATCAGTTTTGGTCGAGTTTAGTATCAATTTCTTCACAAAATTCTGTAACCTCTTGTTCGTATAAATTTTTTTAAAATTTTCTCATTGAACCTAGTTTCAATTGTGAAACAAAGCAATATGACAAGACAAACTCATTCAATGAGTTCATCACCATATTTAAAGTCGGCTTCCATTGAGAAATCGAGCACATGAGAAGAGAAACTAGGTCGCTGAGTTTATCTCCTCATTCAACCCTGATTTTAGTTGAGAAATCGATTGATGAACGAAATATGGGAAGACAAAATTGTTTCGACAGTGTTAAAGTGTTAGAATATCGAAAATATGTTGTTGGACAATCTGAGAAAAATTAAAGCAAAAGGATTAGAGTGGATGATGTTGAGGTAAGAGAAAATGTGTCGTGGAGGACGATGTGACTTTGGATGTCAAACCAAAAAAAAAGTAAGGTTCAGAAGGTAGGAAAAGTTAAAATTCCTGACAAAGTTGTAAGGTACATACAATTTCAGTTATATATTTTTTTCTATTGTTGAATCTTCTTTTAAAATTGGATTTAGTTTGTATTTGTTTGTTTTTAATTCGTGTCATCTATTTGTACCCTTGGAAGATTTATATTCCAGTTGGTGAGCCTTTTCCTATTACTCATTGGACATCATACACTAATGTGGACATCATATCATTTTTACAATCAAAGTTGACTGATGTCCAACTTCGGATGTTTAGGGAAAAATATTTTGGCTATTTTCTTGATTTGCCTCGATTTGCTATCGTGCACAACTTATTCGTTTTTTAATGTTTGGGGAGTTGGTTCAAGATAAGCGTGATCAATTTTATGTGAAATTAAATGACGAATGTGTTTACATTTTGGTCTTTGAGAATTTGGTGTTGTAAGTGGTTTAAACTGTTGTGCCAATGAACATATTGAGGGTAACTTCAATGGACCCAATAGGTTGGTGGATACTTATTTTTCTGGTTTTGAAGCGGTGTCAAAGAAGTAGATTATTGATTGTTTTGATAAAAAGAAATGGAAGTTTGATGAAGACGCAATTAAGATTGCAATCATTTATTTCATAAACACATTTCTAATGTCCACTCCGGCTCAGAAGACATTTATAAGTAAACGTGATTTCCATCTTGTCGAGAGTGGTGAGTATGTGTCCTTTCCCTGGGGTAAGATTGCGTTTCGAGCTTTAATGAAGTCGGTGAGGGGCAAGTTGAGGGGAAATTTTGAGTTTTATAGGATTGGTGGATTTCCTCTTGCACTAAAGGTGTGGTTCTATGAATGTTGCACTGTAGTTGATCAAAAGTTTGTTGTTCGCGTTGGAGATCAAACACAACGCATATTGAATAGGGAAATGACAGACAGGCCAACACGTGAGAACTTCTCTATTGGTTTCATCAACATCACAGAGAATAAGGTGCCCGCTTTTATGTATTGATGGGTTGTACATATATGATACACTGTAATTCATTGTGATACATCAACTATATATTTTTTATACATCTATGATACATCTAGGACTGAAGCACTTTTTGTTACATTTGCAGTTTAAAAATATTTCTCCTACAACTAAAGAGCTAAGTAGATTTACTTTACCTGTTGAAGTAAACAATGAGTATCTGAAATATTTGACATCATGTAACAAGGAAAAACTTCCTATTGATGATAGTGATGATTTTGTCATGCCACCCCCAAAACAGATTAAGGATCCTATCCCACCAAAAAAGGCGCCGAGTGTCCAACCTGTTGATTATGATCGTGAGTTGCAGAAGATGAAAGATAATGTTAAACAGGTTTGTATTGGTTTATATATATATTTCGAAATTTGTTAAAAATGTATATTTAAAGTCTATTATTTTTCTTATTTGTTTCCTTTTGTAGCTCCATAAGAAGTTAAAGTACTTCATGGAATATGCTTCTGATAAATTCAAGGAAGTCTTTGAGTTGATAAATTTCAAGGTATATATTTCTTTTCTATTGTGAATTTCCTTTTATTTTTTAGTTAACTTACTGTATCTTTTTTAAAAAAATATTTTGGTGCAAGCGAAGACAAATATGGTGCACATTCAGAGGAAGACACCAGTGGTCGTCAAGACAATAATAATTTTGTGAGAAATATCGAGTTTGGTGGCAATGAAGATGTTGACATGGATGGCTGTAAGGTGTGTTTAGTTGTGCATTCTGCAGTTTTTCTTTTTCTTATCTTTGTTGTTTTAGATAATTCGATTCTTTTAAAAAAAATATAGGTCAGTAGAAGTGATGGCGAATATTTTCCACATTCTCAAGGAGATACCAGTGTGCATCATCGTAACAACATTGTGCTCGATGCAGCAGATCAGTTAGGTGTCAATATCTTGGAAGAACTTTCTGGTGCAAAAGTTAACATGTTCGCTACTAAAGTAACTTTCACACTAGATGTTACTGCAGATGAGGCGGCAGGGGAGATGGAGGAAGAATCTGAGAAATAAAAGGTTTCCGAATCTCAGACTAGCGTTGTTTGTGTGACTGTAAGTGTTGATGAGGTGGCAGGGAAAATGAAAGAAAAATCTAAGAAAGAGGTTCCTGAATCTCAGATTGTTATATACTAGCCTAAATTACATCCTGAAGTTTCGCCACAAAGGGAAAAAAGAAAGAGATGTCCTTCAAAGGCCGTGCAGTCTCCGTGCATTACTGTATTTGATTCAGGATCCAGTACTGGTGTTGCTGCAGCGAAATGAAAAAAAGCAAATTTATGTTGTTAAGCATCCTTTTCAAATCAAAATTGCAACTGGCGTTAACAGCTCTTTGTTGAATGTATTTTCTGCGTGGGTCAAAGAAGGGAAGTCCAGAAGAAGTATGTTTCCAACTTCTGAGTTTTGTTCAGTTTTATATTTTAATATATTGTCATTTGTAGCATTATTTTATATCAAATCATTGTATCTCTTTTGTATATATCTGTTACCAGGAATGAAATTTACCCGAACCATGTTAGTGAACTCAATCCAACTTATGATCTTGGGGTATATCATGTTGAAGACAAAAAATGATTGAAGACAAAAAATGATTTTAAACTTTGGCATATAATGGTTAGCATTGGATGACTCGATAAGTAAGAAGTTACTTTTACAGTTTTTTTTTAATTTTAGCCAGTGTACACGTGATCAGCACATTGAGTTCATTTGCTATCTTGCCTGGCACAAGAGGAACAGGGAGCATTCCTTTTCCTTTATTTTCTGTGAATTTGGTTTGAAAAGTGTAGCTGCTTAAAGCTTACGAGCTTTCAAACAACAACAATATACCTATTAAAATTTCACTAGTGGGGTCTAGGGAGAGTAGAGTGTACATAGACCTTACCCCTACTCCGACAAGGGTAGAGAGGCTATTTTTCGGAGACTCTCGGCTCGACAAAAGAGACAATAATATCAGATTAGAAATAAAAGAAAAGGCATGTACCAGCAAAATGTGCCAAAAAGAAAATAACAACAACGAATAAGTGAAAGGACAATAACACAAAACTATACAAAACACAATGTGAACACAACATAGACCGCTAACAAACCTAAACAAAACTCTATCAAACTAACCGGAATAAAGAGGAAAGAACTCTCGACTACCCCCTAGCCTACCACCCTAATGCTCGACCTCCACATGTTCCTATCAAGAGTCATGCCCTCAAAAATCTGAAGTCGCGCCATGTCTTGCCTGATCACCTCTCCCAAATACTTCTTAGGCCACTCGATGCCTCTTCTCGTACCTGCCAAAGTCAACCTCTCACACCTCCTAACCGATGCATCTAGGCTTCTCCTCCGCACGCGTCCGAACCATCTAAGTCGCGCTTCCCGCATCTTGTCGTCCACGGGAGCCACGCCCACCCTCTTCCGAATATCTTCATTCCTAATATTATCCGGCCTAGTGTGCCCACACACCATCTCAACATCCTCATTTCTGCTACTTTCATCTTCTGGATATGTGAATTCTTGACTGGCTAACACTCAGCTCCATACAACATGGCCGGTCTAACACCGCTCTATAGAACTTACCTTTGAGTTTCGGTGACACATTTTTGTCACACAGGACTCCAGACGCTAACCTCCATTTCATCCATCCCACCCCAATATGTGTGTAACATCTCCGTCGATCTTCCCATCTCCCTAGATAATTGACCCTAAGTACTTAAAACTTTCTCTCTTGAGGATGACCTGTGAATTAAGCCTGACTTCCACATCCGCTTCCTTCGTCACGTCGCTGAACTTATATTCCATATATTCCGTCTTAGTCCTACTTAACTTGAAACCTTTAGACTCCAGGGCCTACCTCCATACCTTTAGTCTCCGATTCACACCGCCTCGCATCTCATCAATAAGAACTATATCATCAGCGAACAACATACACCATGGCACCTCTCCTGGAATATGGTATGTCATTGCGTCCATCGCCAGAGCAAATAAGAATACGTTGAGCGCAGATCCTTGGTGTAACCCCATAAGAATGGCCTTACGAGCTTTCATTGATTAATTATTTGTTATGTTTTGTTTCAGCACATTGATGTTTTGTTCTATTATTTAGGAAGAAAGGGAAGTATGACAAAGACCTACATGTAACATTCACCACCACATATTGGTACTTCGATGAGAAAATTAATGAGTTGTGGCAGGCGTTTATTGATACAGATAGAGATAGTGAAGTGTGCAATCCGGAACATGTCATTGCAGATTATATTCAGGGGTATGTCTTAGATGCCAATGTTCTATGTCACATTGTCGAGCATGTCTTATTGCCAATTAATGTTTTGGAACAATGGCATTGGATAATGGCGGTGATGTCCTTCAAGGATAGGTGCGTTTATGCGTATGACCCTATGCGCAGTGGAGCTGCTCATCAAGCCAAAGTTCATAACACAATGCGCAAGTATTTTGTGTTGCTGCCTCATTTTTTCATGCACACGCATTTCTATTTGAACAAAAAAAGATATCAATTGGCGAACTAGTGTCTACACATCAGAGAACTTTATTATCCCTTTTGATATAAAACTTGTTGAAGGACTGCCTCAACAAGTCGAAGCGTATGAATTTCTTTCAACACAATCTGTTCTATTTTAGATTCTGCAGTTTGATAATTGTTCTTATTTTTATTTTTGTAGTGATTTCGGTGTATTTGCGGAATCATTTGCCGAGTATTTAATTGAGGTCAAGACGCCTCCTAAAAAATTCAATGCATATGCACACCGACGCAGATTTGGTGCGCTCTTGTGGTATTATGCTAGAAAGAATATGGAACTGAACGCGCAAAGTGATGATGAGATTATTGGTTGACAGAATAAATCCCGGAAGCGGAAAAAGTAGTTACCTTTGTCATTGTTGTAGGATGAACTCAATATTTCATTTTGTATTATGTTATGTTATGTTGTCATTGTTGTAAGACATATCATATTTGTTTGTGTTTGAATTTTATGAATATTTTAAAGATTTGTATGGAAAATGAGTCGTCTGCTCTGTTATAAAGGTTTAATGAGTTTTAGTGCAATATTGGGTGTTGCAGTTTAGTTTATTTTGGTGTTTTCTCCCTTGATTTTGTGTTGTGAATTCAAGATATGAAAAATATACGGTAGTTTGTGATACATTGTCTCTTCCAAATACACGCATGATACATATATGATACACACATGATCCATAGATGATATGGTCGTTTTGGATTGATGCAGCCACGACCCTAAACTCAAACCTGTCATGATGGCGCCTATCAATGGTACTAGGCCAGCCGACTTCCACGATACTATAATAGTTCATTTAGAGATATTCCACAAAGACATATTTGTATAACACAATTCATAAAAGAAACAAGAGTTGAACTCAAAATAGAAATGCGGAAAGAAAAGACCCAAACATCGGGGTGTCACTAAGTCATGAGCAACTACTAAAAACTGGTCCGACAATAATGAGACTAACATAGTCTGAAATATCCAAAATATAACTAAGGGAAAGATAGAGTAGAAGAACACAAAGGTTGTGAACACCGAGCAGCTACCTCGCTATCTCCAGTGATCAGTTACAGGACTATCAACAGCCGCTGCCATGCCCAAAAATGCCTGGATCTGCACACAATGTGCAGGGAGTAATGTGAGTACACCAACTCAGTAAGAAACAAAAGTAAATAAGGATTGAGAAGTAGTGATAAGCTAAATGCAAGTACAATTCATTTAAAAAAATCAGTAAAATATGGCATGCTTTACATCCGAAATTTAGGTCAAATCAACTTGTTTAGATAAAATTCAAGTAAACTCAATAAGGAATATCTTTCAACAGTTCTCAAACAAGGACTCAAAGCAACTATGTGCATCAATAATTAAATCATATACCGCTCCTCGGGCAATTATCACTCAGTCCTCCCCATCACTCCAACCTCACAATCATTCATGCCTCACATCCGCTCAGCGCTCGACACTTAATAGGTACCTGCGCTCACTAGGGTGTGTACAGACTCCGGAGGGGCTCCTTCTGCCCAAGAGCTATATCAATGCCAATCATGGCAGAATTAATGAAATATGTTACGGCGTGCAGCTCGATCCCATAAATGTCCTCCCAAATCAGGCCCTCAGCCTCACTCAGTCATCAAGCTCTCCAGTCTCTCAGGTTTTCAGAAATCAAAGTAATCAGACTAAACAACATTAACATGATGCATCAAATAGAGTAACAAAGACTGAGTTATGATGCAAGAATACATGAACATGACTGATTACAGAATATTAATGAAAACGGTGAGAGGACAGCAAGAAACGACCTCTAAGGGTCCAAACAATACCAGCATAAATCTCAAACATGGTATCTAGCATGATTTACAGTCAATCTTTCTATAACACATAAGGAGCATACAACTAACAACAGATTGTTTTACATGATGGACAAAACCACAATCCCTATCGGTGCACGCCCACACGCCCGTCACCTAGCATGTGCGTCACCTTTAAATAGTCACATGACATAAAAATTCGGGATTTCATACCCTGAGGACCAGATTTACAACCATTACTTACCTCAATCCGAGAAAATTCATATTTCGAGATACCTTTGCCTCTTGAATCAGCCTCTGAATGTCCCAAATCTAGTCACAAGCAGTACAACACCATTAATATATGCTAAAGGAATCAATTCCACAAGAAAAACTACTAAATTAGACTCAAAACCCGAAATTCGCCCGAACATGGCCCCGGGCCCACGTCTCGAAATCCAACAAAAGTCACAAAACCCGGAAGCCCATTCACTCACGAGTCTAACCATACCAAATTTACACAAATCTGACAATAAAATCCTCTTCAAAACCTCAAAATCCCATCTCAAGAACTCTTCCACTTCTCTCCTAATTTTTCACCCCAAATCCCAATTTAGATGATAAAAATTAGAATACAATCATGGAATTTGACCAAAATCAAGTGAGAAACACTTACCCCAATCAACTCCACGAAAATCCCTTCCATGATCGCCCAAATCCATGATTTCTAGAAAAAACATGAGAAATAAGCTCAAACCCTCGATTTTGAATTTAACACCATCTGCCCAGATTTCCTTCTTCGTGAACGCGACCGTCCTCTCGCGTTCACATAGATCAACCACGATTGCCTTCTAATTAACCCTTCGCAAACGTGGTCAATGCTTCGCGAACGCAAAGCTTTACAATATCAAACCTTCGCGAATGCAACCTTTACCTCGCGAACGCGTAGACTAAGGACATGGGATCCCCAACTGCCCCACTCTTCTTCGCGGACGCGGCACCACTCACGCGTTCGCGATGCACACATTGCCCAACCCGCATTCACGTCCTCTCCTTCGCGAACACGTAGAAAAAAAAACTCACCATCTCAGAAACACTCTTCGCAAATGCGAGGCCATCTTGCGAATGCGAAAGAGGAAACCAGAAAAATTCTGCAGCTGATCAACTATCTCACCAAGGCCAAAATGATCCGTTAACAACCCGAAACTTACCCGAGGCCCTCGGGACCTCAACTAGACATACCGACACGTCCCATAACATCATACGAACTTACTCAAACATTCAAATCACCTCCAACAACATCAAAACACGAATTAACCACAGATTCAAGCCTAAAGAACTTCTAAACTTCCGAATTCTGCAAATGACGCCGAAACCTATCAAACCTCATCCGATTGACCTCAAACTTTACACACATGTCAAAAATGGCACCATGAACCTACTCCAATTTCTGGAATTCTATTCCAACCCCGATATCAAAATTTCCACTGCCAGCCAAAATCGCCAAATTTGCAACTTTCGCCAATTCAAGCCTAATTCTACTACAGACCTCGAAATCACATTCCGAGCGCTCTCCTTAGTCCAAAATCACCTAACGGGGCTAACGTAACCATACAAATTCAAATCCGAGGTTGTTTACACACAAGTGAACATCTGGTTGACTTTTCCAACTTGAGCTTCTACTTTAGAGACTAAGTGTCTCAATTCACTCAGAAACCATTCCGGATCCGAACCAACCAACCTGATACAATAAAAATGCAGTTGTAAAGCAAAAAAGAAACAGAAATGGGGAAAACGGGGCTACAACTCTCGAAACGACCGTCCTGGTTGTTACATCCTCCCCCTCTTAAACAAATGTTCGTCCTCAAACGGGTCTAGAAACATACCTGGAGTCTTAAATAGGTGTGGATATCTACTCCGTATCTCCCGCTCGGTCTCCCGGGTGACCTCCTCCACAGGCTGACCTCTCCACTACACCTTCACTGAAGTTATATCCTTCGACCTCAACTTTCGAATATGCCGATCCAAAATGGCCACCGGCTCCATATCGTAAGTCTTATCACTATCCAACTGAACCGTAATGAAGTCCAAAGCATGGGATGGATCACCGATATACTTCCGGAGCATAGAAACATGAAACACTGGATGCACACTCGACAAGCTGGATGGAAATGCAAGCTTATAAGCCACCTCCCCTATCCTCTGAAGCACCTCAAAAGGCCCAATGAACCGGGGGCTCAACTTGTCCTTCTTCCTAAACCTCATAACACTCTTCATGGGTGATACCTTCAGCAAAACCTTCTCCTCAACCATGAAAGACACGTCACAGACCTTCCTATCTGCATAGTGCTTCTACTTGGACTTCCCTGTGCGAAGCCGCTACTGAATCAATTTCACCTTGTCTAATACATCGTGGACCAAGTTTGTACCCAAGAGCCTAGCCTCACCCGGTTCAAACCATCCTACTGGAGATCTACACCTCCACTCATGTAAAGTCTCGTACGGAGTCATCTGAATGCTCGACTAATAACTGTTGTTATATGAAAACTCCACGAGTGGCAAAAACTAGTCCCATGAACCCCCAAAGCCAATGACACAAGCACGTAACATGTACTCCATTATCTGAATAGTGCGCTCGGACTATCCGCCCGTCTAAGGGTGAAAGGCTATGCTCAACTCAACCTGAGTACCCAACTCTCGTTGCACGGCCCTCCAAAACTACAATGCAAACTGAGTTCCCCTATCTGAAATGGTGGAAACTGGGACACCATGCAGGCGAACAATCTCTCAGATGTAAATCTCAGCCAACCCGCTCTGAAGAGTAAGTAGTACCAACTGGAATGAAGTGCACGGACTTGGTCAGCCCACAATAACCCAAATATTATCAAACTTCCTCGAAATCCGTTGGGATCCCAACTATGAAGTCCATGGTGATCCGCTCACACTTCCACTCTGGGATCTCTAACCTCTAAAGCAAGCCACCCGGTCTGTGATGTTCATACTTAACCTGCTGAGAGTTGAGACACCAAGCCACAAACCCAACTATATCCTTCTTCATCCACCTCCACCAATAGTTTTGTCTCAAATCTTGGTACATATTCATGGCACCTAGATGGATGGAATACCGCGAGCTGTGGGCCTCCTCAAGAATCAACTCCCGAAGCCCATCCGCATTGGGCACACATATCGACCCTGCATCCTCAACACGCCATCCTTACCAATAGTCACATCTCTAGCATCACCTCGTTGAACCCTGTCCTGAAGAACGAGTAGGTGAGGTCATCATACTGACGCTCCTTGATACGGTCATAAAGAGAAGACCCGGAGACCACGCAAGCCAATATCCGACTCGGCTCCGAAATATCCAATTTGATAAGCTGACTAGCTAAGGCCTGAACATCCAATGCCAAGGGTCTCTCTGCTGCTGGAAGATATGCTAAACTCCCCAAACTCTCCGCTCGGTGACTCAAGGCATCGGCCACAACATTGGACTTCCGGGTTGGTACAAAATAATGTTATCATAGTCCTTGAGAAGATCCAACCATCTCCGCTGACGCAAATTAAGATCCTTCTGTTTGAACAGATGCTGCAAACTCCGATGATGAGTATAGATCTCACAATGAACCCTGTACAAATAGTGCTGCCAAATCTTCATGGCATGAACAATAGCTGCTAACTCAGGATTGTGGACATGATAGTTCTTCTCATGAGTCTTTAACTGGAATGAGGCATAGGCAATCACCCTACCTTCCTGCATCAGAACACATCCAATACATATCATCAAGGCATCATCATTCACGGTATAAGAACCTAAAGCTGATGGCAGAACTAACACTGGAGCTATGGTCAAAGCAGTCTTGAGCTTCTGAAAGCTCTCCTCACACTCATCCGACCACCTGAATGGAGCACCCTTTCGAGTCAATTTGGTCAAGGGTGATGTAATTGATGAAAATCCCTCCACAAAGTGATGGTAATAGGACGCCAAACCAAGAAAGCTCCTAATCTCCGTGGCTGAGGATGGTCTAGGCCAACTCTGCACCGCCTCTATCTTCTTCGGATCCACCTAAATACCCTCACTAGACACCGCGTTCCCCAAGAATGCTATTGAACCGAGTCAAAACACACACTTAGAGAACTTTGCATAAAGCTTATCCTCCCTCAATCTCTACAACACAATCCTAAAATATTGAGCATGTTCCTCCTGGCTACGAGAATACACCAAGATGTCATCAATGAATACAATAATGAACGAGTCCAAATAGGGCTGGAATTCACTGTTCATCAAATGCATGAACGCTGCTGGGGCATTGGTCATCCCAAAAGACATCACTAAGAACTCATAATTACCATTTCGGGTCCTGAAAGTTGTCTTAAGAATATCTAAATCCCGAATCTTCATCTGCTGATATCCGGACCTTAAATCAATCTTGGAGAACATCCTCGCTCTTTGAAGCTGGTCAAATAGATCATCAAGACAAGGCAAAGGATACTTGTTCTTGACTGTGACCTTGTTCAACTGCGTGTAATCAATGCACATCCTCATGGAACCATCCTTCTTCTTCACAAATAGAACCGGTGCACCCTAAGGTGATACACGAAGCTGAATAAACCCCTTATTAAGGAGTTCCTGAAGATATTCTTTCAACTCTTTCAGCTCCGCCCGTGCCATACAATACGATGGAATAGAAATGGGTTGAGTGCCCGACAATAAATCAATAGAAAAATCAATATCCCTATTAGTCGGCATGCCCGGAGGTCTACAGGAAACACATTCAGAAAATCACGTACCACCGGAACAGAATCAATGGCAGGAGTCTCTGCAATAACATCCCTCATAAAAGCCAAATAGGATAGACAACCCTTCTCAACCATACGCTGAACCTTCAAATACGAAATCACCTTACTAGGTACATAGTCTATAGAAGCGCTCCACTTCACTCTCGGCAACCCCGACATCGCTAACGTCACGGACTTAGCGTGACAATCTAGAACAACATCGCGTGGAGACAACCAATCATGCCCGATATCACATCAAAGTCAACCATATTGGGCAGCAAAAGGTCTATTCGGGTCTCCAAACCCCCAATAGTCACCATACATGACTGATATACGCGGTCCACAATGATAGTATCTCCCACATGAGTAGATACATGAACATACGAGACTAGAGACTCAAGGGGCATATCCAAAAAATGAGCGAAATACGAGGAAACATATGAATAAGTGGAACTAGGGTCAAATAATTTCGACTTGGTGGCAGACTAAAATAATATATGTAATCACAGCATTTGAAGCAATAGCATCTGGTCTCGCAAGGAGTGCATAGAAATGGGCATGACCACCACCTAATCGGCCTCCCCCTCTAGGGCGACCCCTAGCTGACTGACCTCCACCCCCAGCTAGTTGGGAGGTGAAGAAGTAAATGGCGTTGAAGTCAAAGGCTGACTCCTCTGCTGAGATGGACCTCCATGACGACGAGGACACTGCCTCCACATATGCCCAAACTCCCCACACTCAAAACAACTCCCTGGTGCTGGTGACGGGGACTGAAGGGAGCCCCGACCACCGGGATAACTGGTAGAAGAACCTGGCATAAAGGATCCCTGAACCGATGGAGCACGGGATGAACTCTGGGCTGGGAGGTCACTAAGTGAGGAGTGGCCCTGATGAGAACTGTGAGACCATGGCCCGATGATGCACCACGATAAATTGGGCGGGTCTCCTGAGCATGCCTGAATGGATGGCCTCTACCGTGCTAGAACTAACCCCCATAAAGAGCACCACTAAATCATCCCTGTCCTCGAGGCCTCTTGGCCTCCCTCTCAACCCTCTCCTGACCACGAACTATCTCAATCTTCCCAGCAATGTTGACAACCTCATCAAAAGTAGTAGCATACACACACTCTCTGTCATCATAAGCAATCACAGCTGATAAGTGAGGCCATCTTTAAACCTCCCGATCATCTCCCTATCTGTGGGAACCAACCAGATAGCATGATGGTCCAACTCCGAGAATTGCATATCATAATGCGTCACAAACATATCACCCTGACGAAGCTGCTCAAACTGTCTACACAGCTCCTCTCTACGGGACTGAGGCACAAACTTCTCCAGAAAGATAACAGAGAACTACTGCCAAGTAAAGGGGTGCTGCGGCGACCGGCCTACGCCTCTCGTAAACCTCCCACCAACTGAATGCAGCCCCAGAGAACTGGAAATTAGTGAATGATACCCCACTGGTCTCCAAAATACCTACAGTATGTAGTATCTTCTAGCACCTATCCAAGAAACCATGTGCATACTCACCCTTTGCACCATTGGAAGATGGAGGATGGAGTCTCCCAAACCTCTCTAATCTATGCTGCCTACCCTCAGGAATAGCAGGAACCACATAGTCTTGAGCAGCTACAAACGGCTGGGATGGTGGTGCCCCCAGTGTTTGGAGTCCCTGAACAACCTGCCCGGGTGTGCGGGCAACGGGATTCTGAGTGCCTCCCCTTGCCTGAGAAGTGGATGTGTCCATCAAAATAGAGAGACCGCCTGAGCAAGGCCAGTAAACACTCACAGAATCTGATCTAGGGCCTCTTGAAGGCTAGGAATCACAATAGTAACAAGTGGTGCCTAAGCTGGTCCCGCTTGAACATCTACCACGGGGACCTGGTCCTGATCTAGAGCAACTGAGGGGTCTGCAGGTACTGCCCCGCCTGCTGTGCCGACTGCACCTCTGCCCCTACCACGGCCTCTACTGCGACCTCGATTTCTCGCGGCCCTAGATGGTGGTACTGGTGGCTGGTCCTCCTATCCGGTAGTGCGATTCCTCACCATCTATGAGAGAATGAAATAATAGAAGTTTAGTTACCATAATCAATAGATTTCCACGACAACAATTCAAGAATGTGAAGTTTATTTTGGTGTTTTCTCCCTTGATTTTGTGTTGTAAATTCAAGATATGAAAAATATATGGTAGTTTGTGATACATTGTCTCTTCCAGATACACGCATGATACAGATATGATACATAGATGATATGGTCGTTTTGGATTGATGCTGTCACGACCCTAAACTCAAACCTGTCGTGATGGCGCCTATCGACGGTACTAGGCCAACCGACTTCCACGATACTATAATAGTTCATTTAGAGATATGCCACAAAGACATATTTGTATAACACAATTCATAAAATAAACAAGAGTTGAACTCAAAATAGAAATGCGGAAAGAAAATCCCCAAATATCGGGGTGTCACTGAGTCATGAGCAACTACTAAAAATTGGTCCGACAATAACAAGACTAACATAGTCTAAAAAATCCAAAATACAACTAAGGGAAAGATAGAGAAGAAGAAAACAAAGGCTGCAAACGCCGAGCAACTACCTCGCTATCTCCAGTGATCAGCCACAGAACTATCAGCAGCCACTGCCGTGGCCAGAAATGCCTGGATTTACACACAAGGTGCAGGGAGTAACGTGAGTACACCAACTTAGTAAGCAACATAAGTAAATAAGGATTGAGAATTAGTGACGAGCTAAATACAAGTACAATTCATTTAAAAAAAATCAGTAAAATGTCGCATGCTTTACATCCGACATTTAGGTCAAATCAGCTTGTTTAAATCAAATTCAAGTAAAGTCAATAAGGAATATCTTTTAACAGTTCTTAAACAAGGAGTTAAAGCAACTATGTGCATAAATAATGAAATCATATACCGCCCCTCGAGAAATTATCACTCAGTCCTCCCCATCACTCCAACCTCACAATCACTCATGCCTCACATCCGCTCGGCACTCGACACTCGCACTCAGTAGGTACTTGTGCATACTGGGGTTGTGTATAGACTCCGGAGGGTCTCCTTCAGCCCAAGCGCTATATCAATGCCAATCATGGTAGAATCAATGAAACATTTTGCAGGTTGCATCCTGATCCCAAAAAATGTCCTCTCAAATCAAGTCCTCAGCCTCACTCAGTCATCAATCTCTCCAGTCTCTCGGGCTCTCAGAAATTAAAGTAATCAGCCCAAACAACATTAATATAATGCATCAAATAGAGTAACAGAGACTGAGTTGTGATGCAAGAATACATGAACAAGACTGAGTATAGAATATTAACGAAAACAATGAGAGAACAACAAGAAACAACCTCTAAGGGTCCAAACAATACCGGCATAAAGCCTGAACATGATATCTAGCATGATTTACAGTCAATCTTTCTATAACACATAAGGAGCGTACAACTAACAACAGGTTGTTCAACTTGACAGTTTCTAAGAGACGGACCAAGTCACAATCCCTGTCGGTGCACGCCCACACGCCTATCACCTAGAATGTGTTTCACCTTCAAATAGTCACATGACACAAAAATCCTGGATTTATACACTGAGGACCAGATTTACAACTGTTACTTACCTCAATCCGAATAAATTCCTACTTTGTGATGCCTTTGCCTCTCGAATCAGCCTCCAAACGTCCCGAATCTAGCCACAAGTAGTACAATACCATTAATATATGCTAAAGGAATCAATTCCACAAGAAAAACTACTAAATTACACTCAAAACCCGAAATTGGCCCGAACCTGACCCCGGGCCCACGTCTCGAAATCCGACAAAAGTTACGAAACCCAAAATCCCATTCACCCACAAGTCTAACCATACCAAATTTACTCAAATCCGACAACAAAATCCTCTTCAAAACCTCAAAATTCCATCTCAAGAACTCTTCCACTTTTATCCCAATTTTCACCCCAAATCCTAATTTAGATGATAAAAATCAAGATACAATCATGGAATTTAACCCAAAATTAAGTGAGAAACACTTACCAATCAAATCCCGCAAAATCCCTTCAATAATCGCCCAAATCCGTGATTTCTAGCTCAAAATATGAGAAATGAGCTCAAAACCTCTATTTTGAATTTAACACTGTCTGCCCAGATTTCCTTCTCCACCAACCTCGACTGTCTTCCAATTAAGTATTCGCAAATGTGGTCAATACTTCATGAACACAAATATTTACAAGCTCAAACCTTCACGAACGCGACCCTTACCTCGCGAACGCGTAGACTAAGGACCCGGGGTCCCCAATGCCCCACTCTTCTTTGCAGATGCGACCACTCACGCGTTCGCGATGCACACACTGCCTTACCCTTCGCATTCGCATCCTCTCCTTCGCAAACGTGTAGAACAAAAACTCACCATCTCAGAAACACTCTCCGCGAACGCGAGGCCCGTCTCGTGAACGCAAAAGAGGAAACTAGAAACAGATTCATCAGCTAGTCAGCTATCTCACCAAAGCCAAAACGATCTGTTAACCACCCGAAACTCACCCGAGGCCTTCAGGACCTCAACTAAACATACCAACACGTCCCATAACATCATACGAACTTACTCAAATCTTCAAATAACCTCCAACAACATCAAAACACGAATTAACCACTGATTCAAGCCTAAAGAACTTCTAAACTTCCGAATTCTGCAAATGACGCCGAAACCTATCAACCCTCATCCAATTGACCTCAAACTTTACACACATGTCAAAAATGACACCATGAACCTACTCCAACTTCTGGAATTCCATTCTGACCCCGATATCAAAATTTCCACTGCCATACAAAATCGCCAAATTTTCAACTTTCGCCAATTCAAGCCTAATTCTACGACGGACCTCGAAATCACATTCCGAGCGTGCTCCTTAGTCCAAAATCACCTAATGGGGCTAACGTAACCATACAAATAAAAATCCGAGGTTGTTTACACTCAAGTCAACAACCTGTTGACTTTTCCAACTTAAGCTTCTACTTTAGAGACTAAGTGTCTCAATTCACTCTGAAACCATTCTAGATCCGAACCAACCAACCTGATACAATAGAAATGTAGTTGTAAAGCACAAAAGAAACAGAATTGGGGAAAACAGGGATACAACTCTTGAAACAACCGGCCAGGTCATTATAGATGCACATTTAGTTTCTTCTTCACAAGTTCTACAATTTGTTGTGTTTCGAAATATGTATTGATGAATCCACACTGTTATTTGAAAATTTTTAAAAATATTTGCAAAGTTTTCTAGCTGCTACGACTATTTTCCATTTGTTAGCTTTGTTATTACACAAATTCAGACACGAGTAAGAGCGTATACACAGAGATACTTAGGTGATACACAAGAGATACATATATGATACATAGTTGATACAACTTCTTTTTAATCAAATAGATTATAATGTACCGATACACAGAGATACAAATATGATACATAGCTGATACAACTTCTTTTTTAATCAAACGTATGTATAATTTAAAAAATACACTTGTAACACGATTTTAAATTATAGATCAAATATTTATTTATATCTAAAATTCAAATGACATTCTGCATTGATACAATTCTTGATATATTGGATTCTTCTAAATCTCTATGATATTCAGTAAAGTAAAATAACAAGTAATTCTAAGTTTGACATATTTCATCCTCTCTTTGGATTATTTCTACAAGTTTTCCTGTTGTGACCTTGTTCTCCACACTGTTCACATGAAATCGACCTTTTTCGTTTCCTTTTAGATATTGGCTTGCACCTCTCCTTCCTTGGCCTTCATATTGATTTAGTCACGTCTGGTGGCAAGACTTTTTCATCTAGAACTTCTGAAGGAATTTTCCATGTGCATTCATTAGGAACCGAATAAATTAGAATTTCATAGGTCTTCAATAGGTACTTTCTGGTGTAGTACACCGAGCAATACCCAATGTGATCAATGTATTTGTATTTTAATACTGCCCAAGCATGTGCACCCACATGGTAGCGATCCAACTAAAGATTTTGATTCCAGTGGGGACAGCTATGATCATGGTAGCTGCGGTGAAGTAGGTACGGGTATCAACGTCTAAGCCCACAGTAAACGCAAGACATGTCTTAGGACCAACGGGTCACACGACAGGTGCACGATCTATAAGCAGGCTTTGGCGGCGCTTTTTCTCCTTTTCTTCGCTCTGGACAGGAGCGCTAGTGGACACGGGGAGGGAGCAGGGACCCTCTCTTCCAGATCCTCGCTTCTATGAGCCAAATCACTCTCCTCGGTTCTAGAGAACTCTGAACAAGAAGAGGCAAAGATGCCAGATCTGGACACTGCTGAACCGGAAGAGATTGCTCAGGATGAGTGTTTGGGTAACAAAGCCGAGGAGGGTGTAGTCAAGGAGAGCAGCGGAAATGAAAGAGGAGGGTGAGGGAAGCCACTAAATTGACTGGAATGACTATGCATAGCTAACCTCTATTTGTGTGGTCCGTTCTAGTGACAGCATTCCCACTTTTATTATCACTTCCGGTACTGGCAGGGGCAAGACTAGGAATTGCTATTTTATCCGATGCAGTTAGCTCTATTCCCTGACCTGAGGGGCAAAGCATAGGCGTCACAAGCGGTACACTGAACACCAACCCAATCGTGAAAAAGAAATGGTTTCCTGTCCCAATTCAACATATTCTTTTTTTTGCTCCTGCTTGGTAGCAGGCTTGTGTGCGCCTTCCTACACGCATTCGTCCGCCATAATGCCTCCTTGGTTCGGGACGAAGCCAAGCCGATAGCAGCTCATCCAACCGAAACCTTCTACAGCTGCAAGTTCGATCTTTTAGGAACAACATTCTCTGCTTACCATTGTCAAGTACTGAATATAAGTAACTCGTCGAAGGGGTCACCTACAAATTTATCAACTATAATTATTGGTGACAAAGCAGATTCCCTCAGAAACATATACCGGAGAGCCTACAAGATTCAGAATAGCTTAATCTACAGATTCTAGTCATACCTTCATCCGATGTGATAATTCGAGATTGTCCATCAACATTGTATCATATTTTTCCCAAGATTAGTAAATGACTCTATTGCATTCTTTTGGTTTGTAACGTTCCATCATCCGATCAATTGCCTTATGTACTCTAGCAAAGGCAGTATTGGGAGCTCCAGCCTTGAGCGCTGTCGACTCCGCAATGTTTGAAGTCATTGTCAATATTCTGTTGACAGTGGAATATGATATGGACCACCTTTCATACCTAACGTTGATTAAGTAATCTTTGACTCTCTTATCAATTCTCTCTACCTCTGACCATGTGGTAATCAAACTTCTCGACTGTGTATGCTTTGGCCATAGCAAAGAATATGTCTTTGAGCTGCAAATGGTTCTTCTTGTAAATTTTTTTACATTATTCCATAGATGCCATATGCAGACACAATGAGGTACTTGTGGATACAATTGTTTAACCAAAGAATTAGATTCTCTGCCAACACTATTTTAAGAAGAACACGGGTTTCTGATAACCAAAGAATATGTTAATAATTGTAAGTAAATTCGTATATAGAAAGCAAAAAGATGCGTAAAAAGTAAGTATATTTCAATAGTGGTTCGAACGTGTCCTTACAAGTTATATTTTATTCCCTTTTATAGTGGATTTCTTAATATAACATCTACTCTTTTCAGTGATTGAGCATTAATTGCTAATAATGGCATTAATGTAACGTTACAGTTATTAATCGTAACTGTTGCTTGAATATTATGTAACATTTTGGATCATTAATTGAAGATCCCCGAATCTGCCCCTTTATTCCATCTTGATTCATTCTGACCGTGTCTCTTCGCCTTTTCAATTAGGTTGAGATTCCGGTATCGGATTACCCCGTGGGTATGCTGTTCCGTTCCTCTTTATCTCGTACCTCTTCATAAAGTCTCATCCAGTTGTCATGTTGTCATTTCTCCACATAGATTATAGAGTCATCATAAGTATTACACGTGTGAAGCTCATTTTTACCAATACAGATAGTCCACCCACTTACCATTTATTTATCGATTAATATTTGGTAAGTGGATACTCATTTATGGCGGGAACATTTTTCTGCCGCTTCACTCGTTCCATTGCATCCATATCTGAATGTATGCGTCGCTTGTCACTTCCATTTAATGCTCGTGCAACGTGGCTTTCCCGGATTGGTTCTGCAATTATTCAGTGCCTTTTAAGGCTTTTTGCGGCTGCATCAGTCTCGAAGTGACAACTTCAATTATGACTTTCACATCACTATTGTTTCCATTTTTTGACGATTGCCTTTGAGTATAAATACCCATTTTCCTTTCTTTACTTTCACGGAAAATATCTAACCTTCTTTCTTTATTTGTAAATTCTTCATCTTCGTAAATATGTCTTCTTCAAACCAACAATCTAAAAGGTCATCATTGTAGATGAACTGACTCATTCTTCTGCTCCAATATGGAGTAAGAGGGGCGGTAGACTTAGAAGCTTAAATTCTACTCCTTCCAGGGGTTCTGCTTCTTATTCTTCTCCCCCGCTATCTTCTAGGTCTAACACTCCTTCGTCTTCTTCGAGGGCTAGGGCATCTAGATATTCATCAAAGAGTAGAGAACACAATGAACCGCTTCGTGAACCGAGAGTCGATGAGATTGTTCCTGCGGAGTTCTATTTTGCCAAGGATAGTCAAGCCATGAGTGAACAGCTTTCTTCAATGTCATCACATGACAGTGCTAACCTTTATCCCACCCAAATAACAGAGGGCTTAGTGTCTCTTATACGCAAGGATTGTTATTGGAAGCCTGATTTTCTTGTTGTTATTCCTAACGATAATCAAAGAATAACCTCTTACAAGACTGGATATTCTTATGTCTATACTTATCCCTTCACATTAGGGTTCAAGCCTCCCAACGACCCTGTTATCATCGAGTTTTGTCAATTTTTCAAAGTTTGTCTAGGACATGTCGTCCTCTTGGCGAGTAGTCGCGTGCCTTAGGTATTTGGCCAATTTAGCTTCTGTACCCTTTACTTTTCATCATCTTATTCACCTCTATTCTCCAATGATGTTCCGCCAAGGAGTGTTTACTCTCGCGGCTAGGAGTAAAAGGGTCTTAGTTACTCCAGATGATGACAAAGATAGAGGGTGGTATGTCCGGTATGTTGCTGTCCCCACTGCAGGTTTAGTAGGTGAAGAAAATATCCCCTTCCCTGAGAAGTGGAACTTTGCACATGAGTACAATTTTTCTCACTTTCCTTTTCTTATCTTTTGATGAACTTTCAGTACCGCGACAATTTCTTCTCCTTTTGCAGCAACCATGGGAACCATCGAGAATGTCTACGATTTTCGTGATTGGGTAGAAAATTTTTTGTTAATTGCTCCTTTAGAAGAGCGTTCTTGGAAGTACCTCTCTTCGAGGTTTGGTTGGAAGGTGAAAACCCATGGTAAGTGAGGGTTTTTCTTTTTACTTCTTCCTTTTTTGAGTTTTTTCTGATCCCTTTCATTTGGTAGGGTTTCCTGCTCGTGGAATTTCTGCTGCGACTGTGTCCGCTTCAAAGCTGTCCTTGGCTAAGGCTCAGGAAATCATTGTTGGCTCCTCCTCATCGAAAAGGAAGGCAAGTGGGTCCCTGTCCTTGGAGGATGAAGAGGAATAAGAGGAGCGTTCGCTAATTCATAGGTCATGTGGGAGAAGGGTCGTCTTTGACGATGAATCTGCGCCCGTTGTTGATCCTCCCATACTTGAATCAGAGCCTTCTGCTCCCGAAGATGCAACTCCTTCTTCTATTAGTGAGTCCATTGATCACCTGTTCCAGCAAGGTTTTGGTACAGTTTCCGAAGAAGCTCCTCTTGCTATTTTCCCTCCGCCTGCTCCTGCGGAACTTTCATTTATTGCTGCCATTGTTGTTTCTGCTCCTCAGCCTACTCCGCCCGTGACTCCTTCACCCGTCCCACTTCCGTGCTTTATGCTGTTGAAATAGGGTCTTCCAGTAGGGGGGTGATGAAGCAAGTTACGATAGAGGTTCATGCGGGAGGCAGCCTCTTGAAAAAGTCAGGCCAGATTGATGTATGGTTAAAGCCCTTGATAGGACCGTTTGAGAAGTCTAAGCTGGAAAGTCATAGCTCCTTAACTTGGACGAACGATATTGTGCACTCGTCCTTAAAGGTAAAACTTTTTCCTTATTCATATGTATGTATTATACTTTCTTTTATCGTATCTAACTTATCATTTTATGCAGATCAACCATATAAGCACATAATTGATGAAAAGAGTCGTTCAGATGGAGCAATCAGCAAATGACTTCCATACCGAGGCTGACAATTGGAAGGAGCAGTATGAAAGTCTACAGCTTGATATGGAGGCAATGGAGGAGGATAAATGTACCTTGGAACAGCAGATTAGAGTTATTGCAGCGGAACTGGCCATAGAGAAGGCGTCTTCAAATCAGGCAGGTAAGGATAAAAGCATCTTGGAGTCTTCCTTTGCGGAGAAGCTTTCCCATTCCACCGAAGAGATTAGGAGCCTGAAGGTTTTTTTGGATCAGAAGGAGGCATACTCTGGTGAACTTGTACAATTGCTCACCTAGACCCAAGAAGACCTCCATAAATCTTCGGATAAGGTCCAGTTTCTGGAAAGATCCCTTGCTCCTTTGTAGGCTTCTCATGATGCTGCCGTGGCTGAGAGAGATGAGCTAAGAGCCGAAGCTGAACAATGGTAGAAAGACTACGAGGCTCTTGAGGACAAAGCAGTTGTCGATGTTAGTGTGGCTTATTTGAATACCCGACTTGACACATTGACGGAAATGGGCCAAGAGAATTTTGATGTGGAAGCTGAAATTTCCATAACCAAAGAGACGATTGAAAAGTCTTGGCAGAGTCAGAATTTCTCATCACCTGAAGTTGAGGTCCCTGATGAAGCTACTGCACAAGCCTTGCCATCTCAAGCCGATCCTCCTGCCAGTGAAGGTAACCCCGCATCTAGTGAAAGAGTTTATGGAACTTTGTCCCTTCTTTTTTTTTTATTTAGAACAATTGGTAGTTATCCCCGGTCCTATTGGGGGTAAAGTTCGGTCCTTTGTAAGTCCCCAACTGACAACTTAGGGACAACTTTTGTATAAACAATTTAGGCTTAGACTAGGTTAATACTTAATTTTTTGCCACTATACATTAATAGTAGTATCGGCATGAATTTCGACTCCTTTGATTTTTTGTTTTCACTCTTAAATTTTTGCATGCTTTCTTTTTGAGGTTTTTAGTTTACCTCTGAGTTTTTGATTTTTCATTTTAAAAAATGCTTAGATTTTTCGTACCTTTTCGTAATATGCACGATTTATAAAAGAGGGCCCTTTTCTTATCGACATTTAATGAAGAAGACGTCTCAACTTCATAATGGTGTAAATGTACAAAAGAGATATAGGAATTTCACATGTTTGACTTTGACAACGTTTTTAAGAAAGTCTTTGTATTGTTTCGAACTTTCGTAACATTTTACATGTGTTTGTATATCGTCCATGACTCCTTTGCAACTGTTTTTCTTACAACAAATTTGGTATAAACTTGTACTCGTAACTATTTTTCTTTTGTAACAGCTTTTTCGAATTAATACAAGGGTATAACTGTTTCTATTTATAACAGTTTTTTGAATAAATATACAAGGATAATTTTTTTCTCATCCGTAACTGTTTTATTTGCAACAGTTTTTGAATAAGTACAAGGATGTTGCTTCATCCTACCTAAACTTTCGTTTACATTTACGAATATGTTTTTTTGAAGGTTTTTGAATCAGGCTTTGTGTTTTTTGTCTTTGGCTCTTTGATTTTTCTCATAGTACGTGACTTGTTGGGAAGATGGATCTTCAGGCTTGAGCTTTGACTTTTTGATAGTATTCTTTGCTTCTTCTTTGCCTTCCATACTGTATAGTCCACCAAGTGTTTGAGCTTTGAAGAATGAAATCTCGAGCACTTGACTATTCCTTCCTTGTGGTCCTTTTCCTGAAAAGAAAAAACATACGGGACTCGAAGGTATATAGTTTAGATGATGACTGCTTAACCTTTTAAAAACGTCAGAAAGTTGTAACCCTAGACCGGGAATTCCGTTACTTCCTCGTGTCTATGCATGTCTAATATCATCATCTGGTGATGGGTTAGCTTTTTGCCTATCATCTAAAATGGTTAGTATAAATTTAACTGTAGAAAAGTAAAATCGAATGTAATGATACCTAACCGGGGGTATTCCCTTTACTTCAGAAGTAATAATTCTTCAAATGAACAACATTCCAACTGGTTGGTAAGATTCTACCGTCCATAGTTTCCAGCTCGTAAGCGCCTTTTCCAGCAATGCCATGGACTTTGTAGGGCCCTTCCCAGTTTGGATTTAGCTTTCCTGCACTAGCTTCCTTTGTCGATTGGAAATTTTTTAAGAACGAAGTCCCCAATTTTGAAATATTTGAGGTGAACTTTTATGTTGTAATATCACTTTATAATTTGTTTTTGGGATGCCATACGTATTAATGCATCTTCTCTTCTTTGCTCGAGCAAATCCAGATTTTTCCTTAACTCGTCGTTGTTTGTTTCTTCCATTGTCGTTGTGAATCTCGTGCTTGGTTCGTCGATTTCCACTGGTATTAATGCTTCTGAACCGTAGACAAGCGCAAATGGATTTTCTCCCGTGGCTACTTTTGCGGTAGTTCTGTAAGCCCATAATACTGCCGGTAGCTCGTCAGTCCAGTTTCCCTTGGCTTTTTCCAACCGTTTCTTTAAGTTTTTAACAATGACTTTGTTTGTTTACTCGGCTTGCCCATTGGCCACGGTGTGATATGGTGATGAAGTGATTCTCTTGATTTTCCAGCTTTCAAAGAATTCTGTGATTTGTGAGCCTATAAATTGTGGGCCATTGTCACATACGATCTCCTTTTGTATTCCAAAGCGGCATATTATGTGTCGCCATATGAAGCTTTTCACTTCTTTCTCCCGTACCTGTTTAAAAGCGTCTTCCTCCACCCATCTTTTGAATAATCAGTTAATACGAGTAAGAACCGTACCTTTCCTTTAGCTGGGGGAAGGGGTCCCACTATATCCATGTCCTATTTCATGAATGGCCATGGTGACACCATTGGGTGGAGTAATTCTGCTGGCCGGTGTATATTGTTGGCATATCGCTGACATTTGTCGCATTTAGCTACGAAGCTCTCAGTATCTTCCTCCATTTTAGGCCAATAGTACCCTGCTCTGATTAGGGTTTTGACTAAGGATCTTGCTCCTGCATGGTTTCCGCAGTGTCCTTCGTGTACTTCCTTCATTACGTACTCCGTTTGATTGGGTCCAAGGAACTTTGCTAGGGGACCTCCAAACATTTTACAGTATAAATTTTCACGAACTAGGTAGTACCGCAGAGCTTTTCGGCGAAGTGCTTGAGCTGCTTTTCTATCTTCAGGCACGGTGCCGTTCTGCAAAAGGTTTACAATTTCGTTTCTCCAATCCCAGGTTAAATTGTTAAATGTTACCTCATTTTTGTCCTGGTCGATTGCTGAATGAAATAGGTGTATGACAATTGCATTGTCTTTATTTGTTACGTCGGCAACTGCTGCGAGTTTAGCTAATGCATCCGCTTCTGCATTCCCCTCTCTGGGTATTTGTGTAACTTTCCATTACTGGAACTGCCTTGCTAGGTCTCGTACCTTTTCCAGATATTGTTTCATCGGAGCCTCTCTTGCAGTATAAGTGCCCTGCATCTGGTTTACCACTAGTTGAGAGTCACTGTTGATCACGATTTTCTCTATTGAGAGTTCACGTGCCAGTTCAAACCCTGCAATGACAACTTCGTACTCCGCTTCATTGTTAGTTATGGGATAACATTTAATGGCTTGTCGTATCTTTCACCCGCAGGTGGTATTAAAACAATTCCCAAGCCGGCTCCTTTTATGTTAGAAGAGTCATCAGTAAATAGGGTCCACATTCCTAGATTAGCCCCGTTGAAGAGTTGTAACTCTTTTTCCACTTCAGGGATTATGCTAGTATTAAAATCAGCGACAAAATCAACTAAAAATTTGAGACTTTATTGCAGTCCTAGGCTGATATATTATGACATGTTCGCTTAATTCTATTGCCCAATTAGCTAATATCCCTGATAATTCTTGTTTATGCAAAATATTTCTTAGTGGATACGAGGTCACAACAGTGATTGGGTGACATCGAAAGTATGATCTCAACTTCCTAGCTGCCATGATTAAAGCTAAGGCTAATTTTTCTAGATGAGGATATCTAGTTTCAGTATCTAATAAAGACTTGCTTACATAATAAATCAGAGATTGTTTACCTCTGTCTTCTTTTACCAGTACTGCACTTATGGCAATTTCTGCTACGATAAGATAAACATACAGCCTCTCCCCCTCTTTTCGTTTAGACAGTAGCGGGGGGTTTTGATAGATAGGCCTTCAGATCTTGAGATCCTGTTGGCATTCTTCAGTCCATTCAAACTGATTTACTTTTTAGAAGTGAAAAGAATTTAAAACTCTTCTCTGAAGACCTGGAGATAAATCTTCCTAAGGCTGCAATTCTTCCTGTTAGTTTTTGAACTTTTTTTCTCGTAAGTATATCAGGTATTTCATCAATAGCTTTAATCTGAGCGGGTTTACTTCTATACCCCTATTTGATACAAGGAAACCCAAAACTTACCTGATTCAATGCCAAAAGCGCATTTTTCTGGATTTAGTTTCATGTTATACTTTCGCAGGATTTCGAAGGTGATTGAAAGATGGTGGAAATGATCTTCCGCTTGAGTTGATTTTACCAACAGGTCATCAATGTATACTTCCATTTTTTTCCCCAGATGTTCCTAGAACATCTTGGTCACTAGCCTTTGATACATGGCTCCAACATTTTTCAGGCCAGAAAGCATGACTTTGTAACAATAAGTCCCCCTGTTTGTAATAAAGGAAGTTTTTTCCTCGTTTGGGGGATCCATTTTTATCTGATTATAACCAGAATATGCATCTAGAAATCTCAACAATTCATGACCTGCAGTGGCATCAATCATTTGATCTATGTGTGGTAATGGAAAGGAGTCTTGGGGGCATGCTTTATTCAAACCTGTGTAATCTACACATACTATCAATTTACCATTCTTCTTGGGTACCACAACAGTATTAGCTAACCAATTAGGATATTTTACCTCGCGTATTGAACCAATTTTCAAGAGTTTTTGTACCTCTTCATCAATCATTTGGTTCTTGAATGGTCCTTGCTTTCTTTTCTTTTGCTTGAAATGCACGAAGGATGGATCTTCATTTAGTTTATGAGTCATAACTTCCGGAGGTATACCTGTCATATTTGAATGGGACCAAGCGAAACATCTGAGTTAGCTTTTAAATATTCAATTAACTTACCTCTTCTTGCGAGGCTTACCCTCATTCCTATATGAACTTTTTGCTCAGACTCCTGCTCCAATAGTGGGATAGCTTCGAGCTCCTCAATAGTTGTTTTAATATGCTCGTCCTCTGCTGGCTCCTAAATGACATCGGGTCTGGAATCCATGTCCATTTGTGTTGATGTTGCCTCTGTGGTGATTTGGCTCACCTTCTCGTGGCTTCCTTCTTCCGTACCTATTTGGGTTCCAATTTCTTCTTCCGTACCTAATTGGGCGATTCCCCCATCTTCTGACTCTTTTGCTACCTCTTTTTTGTTTGAGTGTACTACTGAATTTATATTCCTTGAGGTCTGCTGATCGCCTCAAATCTGTTGAATTCCGCATTTGGAAGGGAATTTTATTACTTGGTGTAAAGTAGATGTTATTGCTCCATGTCATGGATCCATGGTCTCGCCATGATTACATTGTAAGCCACATCGGTGTCAATGACTTGAAATTTCGTATTTTTGATTACTCCTTATGCATGGGTACTAAGCTAATTTCTCCTTTTGTTATGACCATGGAGTTGTCGAAACCAGATAAGGCTCGTGCTTCTGGGATTACTCGATCCTCCATTAGCATTTCTTCCACAACTCTCAACAAAATGATGTTGACTAAACTACCTGGATCAATCAACACTCTTTTTACATTAGTATCATGTATGAGTAGAGATATTACCAGAGCGTCGTTATGAGGAAGCAGCAATCCGTTTCCATCTGCATTGTCGAACTTTATATTGTCTGCTTTCATGTCTTCACGAACCCGCTTCCCGTGCATAATTGTGAATTTTTTTGTTCTTTTGTAGACTACTCCATTCACCTCCTCTCCTCCGTGTATCACATTCACTGTTCTCTTTGGAGATGGTGGTTTCAGGGTCTCTTTCATGTTCTTCATATATGCCTGTTTTCCTTTTTCACTAAACAGTTTTGTTAGATAGCCCTGTTTTAATAATTGCTCTACCTCACCTTGCAACAATATGCAACTGATGTTCTGTGTCCATGATCATTATGGAATTCGCACCAGAAGTCTGGATTCCTTCTTTTTGGATTCGATCTCATTTCTTTGGGTCATCAAACTTTATTGCCCATGTTTCTCAGTACGGTAATTAATTCAGAAGTACTTACATTGAAGTTTTAGTCTCCGACTCTTGCATTAACTTTGTTTCGTTCCTCCCGATCTTTTCTAGATCTTAAGGAGGATGAGTTGGTATCTCTATTTGACGGTCTATATTCCGACCGTGTGTTTTCATACCTGGAATGAGATTCTCGTCCTGAAGGTCCCATATATGTATCGTACCTGTTCTCCTTTCTGGTTCGGAGCATCTAGAACTGGTTCGATCTTCAGCTATTGATTGAGCAATGGTTTCTTCTTCTATTCATAGTTTGGTACTATACCTGTTATGCACATCGTTCCATGTCATGGCTGGGAATTCTCTCAAGCTTTCCTTGAGTCTTCTCGTGGCTTCTGAGCTTCTGTCATTTAAGTTGCTTGCAAACGCCATTGCTGCCCAATTGTTAGGTACCCTTGGTAGCAGCATTCTTTTTCGTTGAAACATGTCTACAAATTCTCGGAGCAACTCCGCATCTCCTTGTTTTATCTTGAATATGTCTTCCATTCTTTTTTCGACTTTTTGTGCACCGGAATGTGCTTTTCTAAAAGAATCTGCAAGCTCAGCAAAAGAATCAATAGAATTTTTCGGGTAGAAGAGAATACCATGTTAGTGCTTCTTTGGTGAGTGTCTCTCTGAACTTCTTGACTTGTACTGATTCAATTTCTTGTTTAGTCAGATAGTTGCCTTTTACTCCTGTGGTAAAAGCAGTTACATGATCACGTGGATAAGTTGTCCCGTCGTACTTGGGAATATCAGGCATTTTGAATTTCTTGGGAATAGGCAAGGGTGCTGCATTTGGCTTCCAAGGTTGTTGAGAATATCTATCAATGTCAATTCCTTTGATAACAGGTGGTACTCCAGGAATTTGCTCGATTCGGTCATTTTGTTCCTTCACCTGTTTCTGCAAAGTTAGTAATAAAGACTGTAATTCTGGATTACTGGACATACTTGATTTTGCTTCAAGGGACTCATTTAGAGTGCCTCTACTTCCTGAGTTTGCTAGTCCGGATTGTGGATTTTCCGCAGTTGCGGTGTTGTTAGGAGGAGGTGTAGGTGATGCAGCTGGCAGTCCCCTCATGAAAGCTTGTAAGGCTTGAGTCACATATTCACCAACCATTTGTTTTACAGGATCTTGTTCTCCTGTTTGTTCATTTCCATTATGATTATTAGTCGTAGATCTCTCTGGGGAATGTTCCCTTGAGCCTCGTGGGGAAACTGAAGGTGATGGAACTGGAGTTCCAATCCTTAGTTGGTTGTTGTCGTTGGCGTTCGACATAATTTACAGAATGTTGTTTGAGAAAAAACAGAGATTATCAGATTCCCGGTAACGGAACCAATTTGTTTAACCAAAGAATTAGATTCTCTGCCAAAGCTATTTTAAGAAGAACACATGTTTCTGATAACCAAAGAATATGTTAATAATTGTAAGTAAATTCGTAAATAGAAAGCAGAAAGATGCGTAAAAATCATAAGTATTGCACGTGTGAAGCTCATTTTTACCAATACAACAATATTGCCGCTGCATTTTCAATGCCATCATGCATGTCTGAGACTATGCACATTCCCTCCCTTTCCCCAAATAAATCCTCGAACCTCGCGAAAAACTACTCCAAAGAAGCATTATTCTCTGAATCTACCGTGGGATATGCGAGTGGTAGGATACTACCTAACAAATTGAATCATATAAACACATTACATATATATTTACATGATTATTCTTATTTTAACCTGTTGGATCTTGTGTGGATGCTATCAATAATGTTCCTTTGTATGTTGATTTAAGAAATGTTCCATCTACAACAACAATCGATTTGCAATGCTGCCATCATTTTATAGACGGATATAGTGCAATGAAAGCATATATGAACATGTCTTCCTTTGTTTTTTTTCAAACTTACCACCGACATAGGATTTGTAAGAACCAGCATATAAAATTTTCTTGGCAGCTTTTCATATGATTCGCTCGGGTTCCCTCTCAGTAGTTGAACTGCTTATTCTTTTGATCTCCATGCTTGCATATATGTCATTTGAAGACCATATTTCTTGTTCATATCTCAAATTATGTCATTAAGAGTGTATATAGCTTTTGGGTCTTTATACTTGTCTTTAAGAAGACTGCCGATGAGTTTTGCAGTAGCTTGACGTTGTGCATAAGATTTGTCTTTTAGCGGGCACGAGTGTAGTTTGCTGAAATTTCTGACCTTGAAAAGTTTTGCTTTTTTCAGATTCGAAGATTCAAAACACCAATCACAGTTGTTGTTGATGCACACTAGGCAGTACCTATGACAAGGATATAAACTTTTTCATCAATAAATAGAGCGACATGAAATACAATGATATATAGTGATATGGCCTATCGTGCATAATACACACCTCAAAACAAGGTATGAAACAGTCGATTGCAATTATAATAACCCAACAAAGAGCCGAGATCGAATCCACAGGGAGCTATATGGGATTTAGGAGTATATATTCTAATGCATGAATTTGAACTATCTTAATTTGCACTTCCACAAATTGGTTTTGTTTCTATTGCTATTGTAAAACTAAGATTGCAAAATTAAGAAATAAGACTGGGATAATTGTTTTTGTAATTTTTCAAGTTTGTAAAAAGCCTAGGGCTATAACCATCAATGAGGAGTTTGCCTAATGGGATAAAAATCTAAGTACTTGTTTTGTTGAACGGGATGTATTATAGCTATCAACTCTCAATTAACCACTCAATATCTCTCGTTCAGAGAGTGATTTTGCCTAATTTTGCTCTCTCAAGTCAAAATGTGTATCCCACAAAACAGTTGATAAAATCTCAAGGCGGGTTATTAGTATCTCTAGGTTGAACTCGTTGAGAAATCTCGATTGAACCAATTTCTTGTTAGCGAAGTTTTCCTATACTAAGTCTCTCTTTCTTAAGTATATACTAAGTCAAATAGGTATGAACTAATATTTGCAACCATTAATTCCAAAAATTAAAGAATGAACAAGGCTAAATAATAAACACCCAACCATAAACAAGCACTAAATTAGATACCCATAAGGTTTACACACTAGGGTAGGGTCACAACCTTAGTAAAAATCTAGTTACTCATGCTTGAATTAAAGAAATAGAAGAAGAAATAATAATTAAACTCATATTGTAAGGTTAAAATGATAAAAATCTATAATAAAATACTCCAAAATATAGAGAACTTCTAAAAGAGGCAAAGAAAAATGGCTATAGGACTTGCTAATGTCAAAACTTGACCTAATTCTATGAAACTCGTCTGTTTATACAAGGCTGGAAACTTCAAACAAAAATGCCCTCCGGGAGGTTCTGTGGCCACACAATTCCATGTGCGGTATGTAGAATTCTTCATCTTGCAGAAGCTAGGATTCCGCGTTCGTACAATTCTCAATTACGGCCGCAAGGCCATATTTCTGCAGTCCACAGATTTATCACTGCGACTGCAACCTGGTCTTCTGCGGTCGCCCAATTCTTGTGTGGTCCGCAATTCTGAGGGACTTGTACTTTGGAAATTTGCACACCCTCTGAAGTTGATCTCCAGCTCTTAATTTGCGGGATTTTCTTCATCGCTGGAATTTTCTTCATTGTTTGCGTCCGCAGATGGAATTTTGTGGTCCGCACTTTGTGAGCTTCTATGCCTTTTATTTCTTTATGTTTAAATTACTCCTTTTTGAGTCGAATTTCATGTCGAGAGTCCAACTTCAAACATTCCTACAATTTTTCACATTTCATCAGCTTCGGGAACACAATTCAACGCTTTTAGAGTAAAACAAAAGCTAAAAGGTGCTAATAAGTAGTCAAAATACCCACTTATCAACTCCCCCAAACTTAAGTATTTGCTTGTCCTCAAGTAAAAAAAATAGTTCCCACCTCCAAAAGATAAGGTCCATTCTATCCAATCAAAGTTGAGCCATTCACACATCAGTTGGGACCAACAATTTCCCACACTACTTATGTATTATCAACAAGGCGACAAGTTAAACTTTTATGCACATATAGTTCTAATGTGACACTTGAGCATCAAGAGTTGACTTTATTCATCAAGTAAGCCCGCTCTTTCGTGTAGGTGATTGTGGAACCCAAACATCTCCTCCCGTACTCTCCGTTTGCCTATCTCACTTAAGAATTTTAGCATTCAATCCAAAGATTTGTGAAAGGTTCACTCATCTCTCTCAAGAGAATGTCGCAAGTACGGCTTCAAGTACCATAGGCTTGCCCCTCATATAGATTGCCACTAATGTAAGCTCACTCGGTTAGAAATCACGTAGGGATTTTTCGGGATGTAATGAAGGCTTTTGGACTAAGGTTGGATACACTCTGGTTTAGTGGATTCACCTTTCCTTAAGCACTCCATTCTTTTGTTCTAGGCTCATACTTTGCCAATTCTTTGAGGCACTTTCTTTTCTCGGGGAATTAGAGAGACTTAACATCACTCTTTCTTGATCATGACATTCATTTTCTCACTCTTTGATTTCTCCATGTTTTGGATCATTACCTTTTTTTGAATCCCTTCAACTTTTCCACTTATTCACTTTCTTTTGCAATTTTTTGTTCATTCCTTTTCTTTCATTTCCTTCTCATCATTTATTTTCTCTTTTGTGTCTTGATACCTCTTTCAAATTCCTCGTCTCTCCCTCAAACTTATGTTTTTAGCCAATTGTTTCACAAGAGTGTTAAGGAAAGCTCGGGTACCAAGAGAGGGTCACGACAAAATGGGTAAAGGCTTGTAACATGGTTATCAAATGAGAAAGGCTCGAGGCTCAAATGGGTTGATTAGGGATAACAACATTGGTGGCAATGGAAGGAAAGCCTACAATCACTTCTCAAGCCAAGGAAAACTTAAGATTTTGCCTTGAAACACGTTCGATGCAAGTTCTAGACCATTCGCACAGGTATTTGGACTAGCTGTTGATACCCAATTTTTTCTCAAATTACTTTTAAAATTTGTATGTATACATTCAAAATCACTCTTTATAATAACTGGTATTTTTCCGAAATCTTGAATATTTTTATATTCAATAATTATTCATAAATCGTATTATAAATAATTTCAGAGTATTTCCCATTTCAATATATTACTTTTAATCCTATTAGGATTTAATTATTTCACAAATTAGCCAATTTGGCATTATTTGACCATAATTACAATAACTTTGCAACTATGGCCTAATTGTACATTTTATACCTTTTAAATCAATAATTATTTCATCTTATATTTTTTATACTCATTCATTACCTTAATTTCATTTATCTAGCATTAATTTCATTTTATATGATTACTAGCTATTTTTATATAATTATTTATCTATTTTTAATGGTTGTTTAATAATTAGCCACATATATTTAAATTCTAGCCTAATTCTAACCCAACCCATCAGAATTTAATCAACCCAATTCCATACCCGGCCCAACCCCGGATCTATCTGAGTCGTTGATCAAATTACATCAACGGCCCAGATCCCACTTAAACTAAGACCTACCCCCCCCCCCTCCGACCTCTCATTTCCCAGTCTCTCATTCTCTATCTCTCTCTGGTTCTCTCTAGAACCTTCCCTTGTCTCCCTTCTCAGATGAAGTTTGTTCGTTTTCTCCGACTAGTTCTCTCGCCGGAAACTATGGTCTCCCATTATCTCCTGGTTGCTGTTTCACCCTACACCGGTATAATGACACCCTAAGTCCCTCGGGCGCACCTGGAGCGGTTCAACTCCTACCCATGGTCCCTCATGCCATCTTCCCTCCTCCTCCGGTCTTCTGAGTAAGAGCCATGACCTTTGCGGCTAACGCTGGCAACATCTTTAAGGTTTTTCTTGTTTTTTTCAACTCTCTGAAACCCTAACTCCTGGTATTTTTACGATTTCTTTAGATCTGTGTATATCATGAAGCTTTGTACATGTCTTCTTCGAAAAGCTTCCTATAGATCTACACTAGATCCGGGTTTATTACGAGTATTATTACATTTTTTCTTAAAGGTTTTCCATTTTTTAAACAAGTTTTTCACTTAGGGTTTCTGAAACCTTTTCTTCAAACGATTTCTCAAAGTTTAAGTGATTTTCTCATATGCTTAAACATTTTATCACTTTTAATCATGATTTATTTAGTTTTAACACTGTGTTCTAAATGCTGAGCATGTCTTTTCTTTCGACTTGTATGTGTGTCTGTTTCCCATGAGTAATCCCTATTTCTTTGTAATTATTGCTTCACTATGCTGTTGGGTCTTTGATCCTACTGCTTCTTGTGTGTTCACCCTTCTTGGATCATTACTGTCTTGAATCCCTGAATGATTATGAGTAGTACTATACTGATTTTTCATACGGCATCCTCGGCTGATTCTGCATGTTTCCTTAGATACATGAGGCCTTCCCTTAATTAGTACCAATTTCGAATCCCAAATTTCTTATGAGATGTTCTTGTTGATTTCCAGCTTTGTTTTCTTACCTTGTTACATTATTGATTAACTGTTAATTTATTACTATTTTCTTAACTGATATCTTCTGAACCTAGTCTCAATTGTATGCTTGAATTAGGGGTGAAACTGTTTCCTTACATGTTACAAGCATAAAAACTTTCCTTAATTACTATTTTACCTACTAGCCGTTTGAGTTTAACCCCTTCAATTAAGGGATACCTAATTGCCTATTATAGTGTAAATCACTCCCTTGATTATAGGGATACTTGTACTAATTGGGTACTGATTGATATTCAGTCCCACAATCACTGGTTATTTCTGATTCTTTCCTTATTTTTCATCAAGTTTTCAAAACTATATATACTCTATTCATACACAGACACACACACACGAACTAATCTGTTCAAAAAAAAAATCTCTCACAATTTAAAAGACTTTCTGCTCTCTCTTCTGTGCTAACTACTACTACTCTAGGTTAGCCGGCTGCAAGCCAAGGCTAAATATTGTGCATCTCCTACTTTCCTATTTGTATTACTGCTGTATTCACTTCACTGGTATGTTCTAATTTAGGTTTCAGTCCTCAAACCAACATGTTTCTACTACTGTTGTAATTCAGCATATTTCCAACTTGCTTACTTATTCTTCAGCATGTATCTAGGATCCTGAACTCCCCTCTGTATGTTTAAATTAGGCTTTATTTGTTTATGACCAGCATGTTTCTATACACTTAGCAGCTACTTCTTACATGCTTATGACTGGTACATTAGTTTAACCATGGCTTTAGGTGTTAATCTGACCTAGCACTGTACCCCCTGATCCTCTAGACCCTTAGGAGTTCCTGATTGTATGTCCATGTGTGTATCTGCCTACTTTATGTATGCCCTCACATGCTCTGTATTTGTCCCTAATCCCATTACCCCTGTCTGTGCTTGTTGGACTATCCTTGGTCCTTTGTGATGTTAAGCTCTCATTTCCTTCTTCAAAACTGTTTTCTTACTTACCTTTTCTCAAAACTGTTGCTGACTTAAATCCTTTTAAATAAAGCACTCTCACATATACTCTTAGAAGTCTAAGTTCAGCCCCCTTTGTGTGAGCACTGCTTTGAGAACCCTTTGAGTACCCTTTGAACTCTGACACACAAAGCTGGCACTTCCACACTGCACATGTTTAACTCTTTTGGCTATGTCTGGGTGTGAGCACTGCCCAGGAGCCCTTGGGGTCCTTAGGGAACTCTGATACACCCGGACTATGAAAGGCTATGCAACACCATAAGGCATTGAGGTTTGGAAGATCTGGGCCTAATTGAAGGCTCCCTATAGAAGTAACTTCTTATTTTCCTTTGGTTGTGTAATTCATAATTCCCTGGCCTGTAATAATTTGTAAATAACTCAGGGGATGGATAGTGCAAAGGGAGAGGTAACTACGCATGTATTAGCTATTAAAGGGATAGAAATCATGCTATAAGACTTTATTTCCTATCTGTGCAACAGAGATCATGTTTAGGCTCATATGTTCAAATTCATTCATTAGCAATCATGTTATTAGACTTTATTTCCTATCTGTGCAATAGAGATCGTGTTTAGGCCCATATGTTCAAATTCATGCATTAGAAACCATGTTTATTAGGTGTCATACTTACTGTTTCAGCATGTTCACTTTTACTTAGAAAAATCCTGCTAATAAATGGTATTTTCTACTATCATGTTCCATACTGCCATGTACGCTTAGAAATCTTGTCCTAGGCTAAACAACATTAAAATAAGTTATCACTCCAGCATCTTCTGAAACCATGATTAATACTGTGACTACTGAGCATTTAGAAATCATGCTTAGGAATTCTGCATATGCATCATTCTGCATCTCTACCTGTGCATTAGATATCATGTTATAGGGTCCTAATCGCTCAACTACATTTAGTCTATTTATTGATATATAAAAAAGTATAACCACCTCACTCAGTTTTCTCTAAAAACGACTGGTAATGCTTCTGTGTTCTGAACAACCTAGAACAACATGTTTAGGTAACAATTTGCAACAGTTCCTCTAATAATTCTGTTAATATACACTGTCTCCCGCCTAGGAAAGCCTTAGGTGACTAAATTTTCAGAAAATTAGAAATCTGTCTCTCTTGTGTGTGCTAATAGTTACTTTTAAATCAGTAGGCAAACTGATTAGAGCATGTTTTTGAGTTGTAAAACAAGTCTTCCTATCTGTTTATCCTCTGAATTCACCTAGATACCATGTCTTAGGATCTTAATTAACAATACTGCCCTTACATGTGTTTGAGTCGTGCTAATTATATGCATTACATGCAGAGGAAAATATGAGCCTGCTATATGCTCCTATGTGTTTCCCACTGATTGCAGTCCTATATGTTCTTTGCTTGTCACCTTAGAATTTTACCCCTTTAAACATGAGGGTCTGCCTAGTACTTACCCTTTAGGATAGTAGTCCTAACCTCCTCCAGGACTGATAAGATGGGACGGGTAATAGCACGTAATAGAATCTGTGACCAACAGACGCTTTAATTACCTTCACGGGGTGGGAAGGGTAGAATATGGATATGATGACCGGTGCGCTAATACCGCGTGTAGCCCCCTTCTAGGAGTGATTACCGGGTATTGCATTGATGTGATCCATATTATTATAAACCTAGGACACTTGTATACGATAATTCGTAATTATCCCTACTTCTTTCTAAACACCTGTATGCTTATGACTTAAATCCCCTCCTATTTGAGTCTTTACTTGTTATTTGTTAGTTGGACAAATTCACGAAACCATTTGGCCGGGAACCACACTTGTGGATCCTGAGGGGTGCCTAATACCTTCCCCTTGGGATAATTTCAAGCCCTTACCCAAATCTCTGGTTAGCAACGTAGTTGTAATTAAACCCCTTAGGTGCCCTAACGCACCGTTAAAATCGTTAGGTGGCGACTCTTCAAAATATGCAAACCCCTTTCCAAAAAGGAAAGAGTTGTCCCAACCAATGTCATGAACCCGATCTTCCGCGAGGAAGAGGAAAAGAAAGGTGCGCGACACTAGCCATAAAACATCTCACCCCTCACGCAACTGGATTGTTATAGAGTCTAGAGTTGAGGGCCCACAATAACCACATTCAATATTGAAAATCACTATGTCTCAATTAAGCCACTCGATGATTGCCTAAGTCAACGCAAGAGTCACAAAGTCACTAATTAGAGCTATTTCTTTCCAAAAACCTTGTTTCTAACCATAAGTATATAGTTAAGTGTGTTGGTACCAAGTGAAGCATGTGTGACTCTTCGAGCATGAATTAATTAGGTATTCTTATTCATTACTATTACTATTATTAACTAAACACCAAAAATGGACTCAGTCCCTTAAGAAGGTTGTCACGCCATCCATCATTGGGAAGAGTCACCCAGTTCATACAAAAACTACATTTGGAAAGAACCGTGGCATTAAGAAAACCAAAGGTTTATTATCCACTAAAACATAAAAGAAGCTACTAATTCAAAAAGAAGTTACTAAATAGAAAATAAGCTACTAAATTAAACACTAACTAGTAAGAGAAACAAACATAAAGAAGCTACAGGCAAAAAAGCAATACGAATATACATAATGAGAGAAGATGTATACATAATGAGAGAATAAAAAAGAGAATATATACAGAATAAGGAAAAAGAAGAAATACTATCAGTTATTACAAGCCAATTGTCTCAGAATCAACAAATCAGATCAAATAAACTCCAATCCCTCCCCCCCCCCCCCCC
>ML426410.1:2205-17074 GCA_005239525.1 Nicotiana knightiana | reverse complement strand
GCATGTTTGACTTTTCGAGATTGACTTAATTAGGTCTTTTTATTTATTACTACTACTATTATTATCGAAACACCAAAAATGGACTCAGTTCTTAAGAAGGTTGTCACGCCATCCATTGTTGGGAAGAGTTACCCAGTTCACACAAAAACTACCTTTGGAAAGAACCGTGGCATTAAGAAAATCAAAGGCTTATTATCTACTAAAACATAAAAATAATATAATAAATAAAAAAGAAGCTACTAATTCAAAAAGAAGCTAATAAATAAAAAAGAAGCTACTAAATTAAACACTAAATAGTAAGAAAACAAACATAAAGAAGCTACAAAGCAAAAACTATCGAAAGCATAATGAATATACATAATGAGGGAAAATGAGAAGATATATACACAATGAGAGAAGAAGAGAGAATATATATATACAGAATAAGGAAAGAGAAGAAAATAATATCAATTTATGTCAGACCAATTGTCTCAGAATCATCAAATCAGATCAAATAAACTCCACCCCCCCCCCCGAATAAAAATAAGCATTGTCCCCGATGCTTAACAAAATAAGAGTAAAGGAAGGGTAAGAGTGAAGAAAAATCCCTATGGTTCCTTGGCCATCTATGTGTCCACAGCAGCGTCACCGACCTCAGTCTCATCCAATTGGATCTCATCATCCTCAACTCCGGGAGAACTGGGTTGGTGAACATCTGACGTACTGCCTCGGCAGTGTCAGCAACAAGGTCTGGCTCCTTAGACTAGCCAGTTGGTATTGTACGTGCTGTAGGATATGGGTCTTGATGGTGTGGGTCAATCAACATGTCAAAGGGAATGTCTATGTCTGCTGCAAGCTGGGTAACCCGTCTCCGGATCTTGTCCACTGGCTTCTTGGAGGCCTTGGACTTTCTCATCTTTTTCACTTTCTTGCCTAGCTCTTCTATCACTGACCAATGTTGCACCAATGTAGCCATAATTGTGTGTTGGTTCTCCAGGAGCTTCTTCAATGTTTCTTCCACTGTTGGGGGCATCTGAGGTGCCGGAATAGAGGATTATGCTGCAACAGTATTGGATATGTTAGACAACTTTGTAGTGCTTGTCTGCATCCAGTTGTTGAGGCTCGCCGATGTCTGGGAGACTCGCAGTATAGAGAGTGGAGTAATAGGCATCGGCATCGGCTTCAAAGCCGACGTGGAACCTATAATAAGGGCTGTTAAAGGCACTGAGGCTGGAGGTCGAGGCATAGCTGCTACACTAGCTAAAGGCACGGTTGAAATGGATGGAATGTCAATTTTCTCTATAGCTACCACCGATGGATCATCAGACTGGCCTAGGGTGGTAGATGGCTGGCCTTTTCTCTTAAGGTTTTGTGCATCCATCAATTAGTACCATGAGAAGGGATTTTTCTCTTGCACCTTCGTATCAAAATCTCTCAGCTCCACCCTCATATCCGTAAGATGCTTTGTAATGGTGTTAGGATGTGGGTAGGATGTGTCAGCTTGCCTGGCGACCACAGAGATGTTGGGCGACATCACGGCACCCACATTGATCGGGTACCCGACCATGATGGAGGTTTCTAGAAATGCACGAGTGATCGGAAGATATGTCTCATTCTGACAAGGGTCTAGTTGACTGAATACGAAGTTCTTCCACCCATTTTCCTCAAAACTCAGAGTGCTTGTGTGAATAGAAACCCTTGCTGTGATCCATGTTGGTGGTGGCCCGAGAGCGGCTAGAATCTCAGCTAGCCACGAGCGAGTTGCATCCCAAAGTGCAAACTTCTCCAAATACTCCGTGGGCTCGACATCATCAAACCCCAAGTAGGTGTTCAATGTTTGCTGGTTAAAACACACCTTGAGGTTCCTAACTTTAGTTACCTTTGTCCCTTTCTTGATATGCGCCACATTGGCGTAGAACTCCCGGACAAGGTATTCCTTCGCATCAACCACACTTTGGGTAAACCACATCCACCCCTTGCACTCTCGAAACTGCCTCAGAACTGCAGGGTTGTACTTTTCTAGATCTTACAACTAGAACGGTCTCTCAAGAGTGAGTGACCTTACTGGCCACCACTAAGGAAGTTAGAGAAAACAGCCAAACTGACGAAGATGTCCTCCCACACCTATTTCTTCTTTGATCACTAAAGGCCGACAACAGTAGCATCTAGTGGAAGGCTCTGAAGCCTGACTGGCACTCTCCGAACCCTCAGAGGTGCTATGTGATGAAATAGGCTCATCCTTGAGCTGATATCTCCCTAGAAGCCTTGATTGAACGGCCGGCTGATCATGAACTGAGGCTGAGTTGCCCTCCGAGACGTCCATAGACGGGACATAAGAATTGGTCTCCAAGAGGTCTGCACCTCTCCCTCTGTCGACTGCTAACTTCTTTCTTCTTTCAGGTTGTTGGGCACTAGACAAGGGAATCTTCCCTCGTCCCTGAGAAGGGTCACCCCTTCCATTTGAAGTGTCTCCTCATCCTTTAGATCGAATCATGTTTCGTAGCAAGCAAAGCGATTTTTAACTCCAATTTAAATTCATACACATAATGAATGCAAGGTCACACCAGAGATTATAGTGAAAAACACAGTAGAAACATGCTTGTAGGGTAGGGAATTGCAGTCCGCAAAATTATCATTGCAGACCGAACAATTTTCCATTGCGGCCGCAGAAATGGATTGTGGTCCGCATATTTCTCATTGTGACCGCAACTCAGACGTCACCAATCTGCCAACTCTCTGATGACAGAGAATTGGTTGTTTTGCGTCTGCAACCAGCTTTCTGCAGTCCGCACAAATTGTTTTGCTCCCCCACATGAGAGTCAACCAAATGACAACTCTCTGATCACAGGAATTAAGTTGTTTTGCGTCTATAATGGGATGTCTACGGTCCGCTCATTTTTCATTGCGGCTGCAGAACCATGCCTTAATATAATTCCCTAGACTTTATCTTCTGCGGATAGCACAATTTCTTGTGCAGCCACAGATTCCAAATATTACGAACGGATGGTTGTATTTAACCTAGGGCTTGAAATTTTTGCACAATTTTGACATGGAAACAACATCTAAGCATGAAAACCAATTTACCCATTCCCCTTAGAGCATTTACCAGTCTACCCACTACATATTTACCCCACATGGTTATTCAAATAGATTCAATCAGACAAATGGTCCAAAATTCATTAAAAATTTAAAAATTAAAAGAAATTAATCAAGATGATGATGCATACCAGATATAAATGAGTGCAAGAGCTGAGTTATCAACAGTTGTTAGGCTTGTGAGCAGATAATTTAATAAGCAATTTCAGTTTAGTGCAATTTGTGAGCTCAGAGAGGGAAAAAAAGGAACAGTGCCCTAGCCTCTTCTATTTATAGTGAACGGGTTCTGGCAAGGTAAGGGGACTTAAGTGCGGCCACAAAATTCCAATTTCGATCCTCACTCTGTTACCTGAGGGCCCAGTTGCACTGGTGTTTTGCGATCCGCATAATTAGGTGTGCGGCTGCAAGTTTTGTTGCAGATCGCAGAATTTATGTTGTGCTCGAAGATAGGCCATTTTTCTAACGGACCAACTTCAGAGAGTTATCATTTTCCACGTTCAACTTGTGCGGTTCACAATGTAATCGTGCGATCGCAGAGCACATTTTGCTGTAGCAACCATAAACAACTGTGGTCCGCAATTCTTCCCACACTTAACAAAATTTCTAGGCACACACACTCATTCATGCAACTCCACTTCAAATCCAGTTAGCACAAAAATATCACCTAACTACAAAAGAAGAAAAGAAAATTAAAAAAAACATGGTTTGCCTCCCAAAAAGTGCCTCATTTAACGTCGCGGCACGACGCAGATTACCATCATTTAAAATGAATCATCGCCATAACCTGACCATCACCAACCTTCCTCAAATAGTGCTTCACCCGGTGACCATTGACTCGGAATACCTCATTATTTTTTTTCTTTATGTCCAATGCACCAAAAGGTGTCACACCCATAATTTCAAAGGGACCACTCTATTTAGATTTCATCTTTTCGATAAACATCCTCAACCGTGAGTTGAACAACAAAACAAGATCGCCCATCTTGAACTCTTTGTTCCAAATGTATCTGTCATGAAGGTAATTCATCTTCTCTTTGTAAAAAGACGAACTTACATAGGCATGGTACTGGAACTCTTCCAATTCATTCAAATGCGCAACCCTCAAGTTAGCGGCGGCTGCATTCCAATCAAGATTCAACTTCTTTAGAGCCCACATGGCTTTGTGCTCAAGTTCCACCAGAAAATGGAAAGCTTTGCTGAACACCAAACGGTATGGAGACATTTCGATAGGAGTTTTGAAAGAAGTCCGATAAGCCCATAATGCATCATCAAGCTTCTTTGACCAATCCGTCTGGTTAACATTTACTGTTTTGAACAAGATACTCTTTATCTCCCGGTTGGAGACTTTCACTTGACCGCTAGCTTGTGGATGATAGGGAGTCGTAACTTTATGAGTGACACCATACTTTCTAAGCAAAGTGTCAAAAGCCTTGTTGAAAAAATGCGACTCCCCATCGCTTATGATAGCATGTGGAGTACCAAACCTAGTGAAAATATTCTTTTTCTAGAACGCCGCCACACTTCTCGCTTCATTGTTGGGTAGGTCAATTGCCTCAACCTATTTAGACACATAATCAACCACGTCCAAGGTGTAGGTGTTTCCACAAGAACTCACAAAAGGACACATGAAGTCAATACCCAACACATCAAAGATATCAATCTCCAAAATGGTAGTGAGAGGCATTTCATTCTTCTTCGAGATTCCACTGGCCCGTTGACATTCATAACATCTTTTCACCACAACACTTGCATCTTTGTAAGAAGTGGGCAATTAGAAAACGCAAATTAGCACTTGTGGGAACCAAATCATTCTTGTCATTGGTGTCCACCATCATGCCCCCTTCTTTGGGACACAATGCACCGAGAAGTCCACGAACTATCGTAAATGGGGTAGACAATCCTGGCATCCAACCACTTGATAATATTCTTTTTGACCACGTCTTGCATAGCCTCATTGAGTCTCCTTTGATTGTCAATAGATGGTTTGGCATCTTCCTCAAAGTTAATCTTGTGCATGCAAAATGCGGAGATTATTCCCCGAATATCCGCCAAAGTCTACCCAATAGCCTTTTTCCTCTTGTGGAGCACCACCAATGTAGAGTCAACCTGCACGTTAGTCAAACAAGAGGAAAGAATAACCAGTAAAGTAGAAAAAGGGCCAAGAAATTCATACCAACGATGTGGAGGAAATGGCTTCAACTCCAAGGTAGGAGGCTCTTCAATTGAAGGCTTTGTAGGAGGAGTTTTCCTATTTTCAAGATCCAGGGAAAGTTTCTGGGGTGCATAGTTGTACGACCCCATCCCTTGCAAAGATATCACACATTCCATGAAGCCATCAATCTCATCATCATCAAAGTTGAGAAAGATGGCCTCCAACATATCACCCACATTAATCGTGGTACTTGTGTCATCAACAATCACATCGGTCACCAAGTCCACGAAAGAACACACTTCATTTCTATTTGGTTGCTGCATAAATTTGCACACGTGAAATACCATTTTTTCATCACCCACCCAGAAAGTGAATTCTCCGGCTTCCACGTCAACAAGAGCCTTCCTCGTAGCAAGGAAAGGTCTTCCAAGAACAATCGACACCTCATAGTCCACTTCACAATCAAGAATGACAAAATCCGCCGGAAGAATGAATTTATCAGCACAATCCAATACATCTTCAATCACTTCCAACGATCTCTCCATGGTACGATAGGCCATTTGTAATCTCTTAGATGTGAGTCTTGGTTGCCCAATTCCCAAAGTCTTACAAACCAAATAGGGCATCAAATTTATACTTTCCCCAAGATCATAAAGGGCTTTAGCAAACTCTGCACTTCCAATGGTTCAAGGGATTATGAAAGCACCAAGACCTTCCAATTTAGGAGCCATTGAATGCACAATTTCATTCACTTGATGAGTGACGTTGATAGTTTCAAAATTCATCGAACGCTTCTTTGTCACCAAATCCTTCATACACTTTGCATAATAGGGCATTTGTTTCAAGGCTTCAACTAATGGCATATTGATTGAGAGATCTTCATCATGTCAATGAACTTTTCTAATTGATTTTCGCAATTTTTCTTGGCAAGCCTTTGAGGATACGGAGGATGAGGCCTAGGCAATGGTGCTTTAGACTTTTGCACTACCGGTTCCGGTATGTAAATAACATGATCCCTAGACGGTTTCGCTTCTTCTTGAGTCTCTTCCACATTGTCATCAACATATATCCGCACTTCATCATTTGCTTGCACTATATTGTTCGGGATTTCTTCATCTTGTACCACTTGCTCATCATCCAAAAGGTGACTTTGACTTGAGGTGGGTGCATTCTAAACTTTTCCACTTCTTGTAGTAACGGCCATGGCATGTCCCGTGTTTTTCCCACCCTTTGGGTTCACCACCGTGTGACTTGGTAGTGCCCCCTTAGGACGAGAATTTAGAGCTTGAGAGATTTGCTCCATTTTCACTTCTAGTTGTGTATCTATGTGTTGTATGAGGTAAGTTGGGTATCGGAATCGGCATTCTTCTCCATCATTTGCTTGAATATGTTCTCAATAGGTCCCATTTCATTTTTGGAAGCACTAGGACCATATAAAGTATAAGGAGGCAGGTTGCTCGGTTGTGAAAAATCAGGGGCCTTTGAAAACCCGGCTTCCAATTTCCTTGATTGTTACTCCATCCGCCTTGATTTTTGCCTCCCCAATTACCTTGGTTATTGTTGTTATGCCAACTCCCTTGATTATTGTTACCACTTCAATTTCCTTGATTGTTGTTGTTATTCCAATTGCCTTGGTTGTTTCCACCACTCCAATTACCTTGGTTGTGAGAATTCCAATTTCTTTTATTGTTTTGAGGTCTCCATTGTTGTTGTCTAGGGTCTTGGATGTTGTTTCTTTTCCCTTGAAAGTTGTTCACATATTGGACTTCTTCTTCTTAGTCATTATAAGAGTCATCTTGATCAAATCCACTATCATCTTGCACAAAATTATCCACTCTTTGTTGCACTTGTGGACCCCTTGTTCTCCGTTTGTTCACCATCATGCTTACTCCCTCCATTGAATTGACTTGCCTCGGATTTTGCACTTGTTAAAGTTGAGCCTTTGCCAATTGGTTCATGGTTGTAGTCAATTCGGCTATGTCTTGTCCATGGTCTTGCGATTCTTTGTGAAGGTGAATCACATTATGATCACCTTGTGGAACATTAGCCCAGGATTACCACACCCATGAAGTATACACCATTTCATCCAAAATATCACACGCCTCTGCATAATGCGTAGTCATGAAGTTCCCACCGGCAAGTTGATTCACTACACATTGGTTGGTTGTGTTGATCCCCCGATAGAAAGTTTGTTGAATCATGTTCTCCGTCATATCAACATTTTTGGACACTCGTTAACCATTGATCTATATCGTTCCCATATCTTGTGTAGGGTTCATTGCGCTCTTGCTTGAATGCTAGAACATCATCCTGAAGTACAACCATGTGCCCGGGAGAGAAGTACTTAGCAATAGATTTCTCTGCCAATTCATCCCAAGTATGAATGGAATGGTTTGGCAAATGTTCCAACAATCTAAATATTTCCCCCGTAGAGAGAAGGGAAAAATATTAGCCTCAAAGCATCCTTAGAGACATTTTTTTTAATTATCCAACACGCATCCACGAACCCCTTCAAATGTCTGTATGCATTTTGTCTCGAAGCACCGGGGAAGAACCCTCGTTTCTCGAACAAAGTGAGCATCACGTTGGTTATTTTAATGTTTCCCTCCCTAATACGGGGATACACTATTGCACTTGCATATCCTTCATTTGGAAACACCCGGTGTGGAGCCGCTCGAGGTGGAGGTGGGGGTGGAACAGATGAATTGTCATGAGGCACTCAGCCTCGTCTATTGGCTTGAGGTTCAAGAGGAACCTCATCCATTTGATCATCCTCAACGTCCACATCCCCCTAAGTAATGTTTCGAGCTCATTTTTTGCCATGATTTTACCTACAATTTCTCAAACACGTTAGTAACAAGGAAGGAAAAGAAAGATATTCGAAAAACACACCCAAATATATAGTTAACAAAGTTTTTAACTCCCTGGAAACGACGCCATAAATAAACCTATCGTGCACAATACACACCTCAAAACAAGGTATGAAACGGTCGATTGCAATTATAGTAACCTAACGAAGAGAATCCACAGGGAGCTATATGGGAGTTAGGAGTATATATTCTAACGCGTGAATTTGAACTATCTTAATTTCCACTTCCACAAGTTGGTTTTTTTTCTATTGTTATTGTAAAACTAAGATTTCAAAATTGAGAAATAAGACTAGGATAATTGTTTTTGTCATTTTTAAAGTTTGTAAAAAGCCTAGGGCTATGACCATCACCTAGGTGTTTTCCTAATGAGATAAAAAAATTAATGTTTTTTTTTTATCTAGGTGTATTATAGGTATCAACTCTCAATTACCCACTCATTACCTCTCGGTCAGAGAGTGATTTTGCCCAATTTGGATTTCTCAAGTCCAAATGGGAATTGCACAAAACGGCTGATAAAAGCTCAAGTCGGATTATTACTATCTCTAGGTTTTACCCTTTAATTGGGTTGATTAATCTCTTGATTGAACTAATTTCTAGTTATCCAAGTTTTCCTAGACTAAGTCTCTCTTTATCAAGTAGAGACTAAGCCAAATAGGCATGAACTAATGTTTGCAACCATTAATTTCACAAATTAAAGCATGAACAAGGCTAAATAATAAGCATCCAACCATAAACAAGCACCAAATTAGCTATCCATAAGGTTTACACACTAGGGTTGGGTCACCACCCTAGTAAAAATCTAGGTACTCATGCTTGAAGTTGAAGAAGAAGAAATACTTATTTAAACTCATATTGTAAGGTTAAATGATAAAATATATAGTAAAATACTCCAAAATAAAGAAAACTTCTAAAAGAGGCAAAGAAAAACGGCTATAGGACTTGTTGATGTCAAAACTTGACCTAATTTTGTAAAACTCATCAATTTATATAAGGCTAGAAATTTCGGAAAAAAATGCCCTTTGGTAGGTTATGTGGTCGCACAATTCCATGTGCGGTCCGCAAAATTCTTCCTCTTGTAGGAGCTGGGATTATGCGGCCGCACAATTCTCAACTGCGGCCGTGAGACAATATTTCTGCAGTCCGCAAATTTATCACTATGGCCGCAATGTGGTCTTCTGCGGTCCGCAACGCACTTCTTCTACGGCCGCAAGGCACTTATTCTACGGCCGCACAATTCTTGTGCAGTCTGTAATTCTGAGGGAGTTGGAGTTTGGAAATTTACGAACCCTCTAAGTTGATCTCCAGCTCTTCATTTGCAACAGCACAATTCCTGTGCGGTCCATAGTTTGCTAGAAAGCTTGCTGGGATTTTCTTTATTGTTTGCGACACCAGATGGAATTATGCGGTCCGCACTTTGTGAGCTTATGTGCCTTTTATTGCCTTGTGTTTAGATTACTCTTTTTTGAGTTACACTTTTAGACTAAAACAAAAACTAAAAGGCGCTAATAAGTAGTCAGCATCCCCATTTTATCAGTACACATTGCCATCAACAATATTAGATGAAAAATACAACGACTATACAGTACTACACGGTGACAACCACAACTTAAAAGTGTATAGCAACAGACTTACAAGTAGCAACTTATTTTCTGCATAATTATGCTTCTAACATCAACTACGATATACATTGAGATACATAATTATATAGTAAATATTCTGATCCCTGCTTTCACTTGATCTATCCAGCTTAAACTGGAATTTTTCCTTTACTGCCAAGTGCTTCATGACTTTGACTATCGTAGCCTTGTCTTTTTAAATTTTACCTTCTTCTACATCAATGTGTTGAGGGTCAGTTATAATTGTATTTTCATCAGATTCTGCATCCTGCCAGTCTTCTGCATCCCCAAACTCAATCATATTAATTGTATCGCCATAGTATTTCTCCTGTATAACCGAGCTTTGTGAACACTCTGAGGAAATCACAGCAGAATTTGAAGTGTAGCAGATCATATCCATATCCTTTTCACTCGATGTTATACAAAGGGGATACAAGGTAAATTTCGAGCTTTTTCAGCTCAAGATATACACATATACCCATATTATTGTGTATCACTACTGGTGGAGAACCGTTTTGGACAGTGTATTTGATTTCAGTAACATTCAATGAAGTATCTATAATAAGTTGTTTCGAAATCACGTCTACAAAATCTTCAAAAGTTATATTTGGAGTAACTACTACAACATCGGTATAGTAATCTACGAAATTATTGTCAATATTCCATCGGCCACCATACTGAATAAAAATTGGTAAATTTACCATTGAAGTAGATAATATTATGTCAAAACTCACTAATCCTTGACTCTAGTTCGTACTTCCTTCTTCAAAGTTGTATCTACAGAGAAACCGCGAAGGTTAATTGTTGCTTCTATAGTGAAATTGATCTATTTTTGAGTGAAGTTTGGAGCTTCTTTTGAGAATTTTTTGGGAGATAATGCCGTTATTTACAGAATGTAGGTCTTTGTGAAATCTACGCTTGAAAAACAGGGAAGGAAGGAAGATCTTTAGCGTGATTCTCGAATGGAAGAATCCTTCCTTGCATGTATCTCTAATTTTTGGCTAATTTTGGTAAGTGTCTAATTTTGGGCTTGAGGTTGATAAGTTTGAGTTTAAATTGGCTATTTATGTACTTTCTCCGTTGAAACCTATCGGCTGGTTAATGAAGTTCACTGGCTCTAAGGCTTTGGATAGTGAGCCCATTGCCTTAGGCCCCCAAAATTTGAAGGCCCCAAATTTATTATTCTTATTATTGTTGTTATATATACTATATTATTTATATAAATAATTAGTATAAAGAAAATTATTACAATATATTTTTTTGTTATATTGAGGTTATTTTATACCATTAAATTTATAAATTATGATAATTTTATTCCCTCATTAATTAGTATATTTGCTTCACTGTTCAATTTTAGTTTTATCCATTTTATATAGGAATTAAGTTATATATATCGACAACATAATGAATTTATTTTATAATGTTCTCTGAAACTGCATGAACACAAAAAAAATTCATGCACCGGTTTTGTTTTGGTATAATTCGACATATTATATTAGATTATTTACAATTTATTTTAGATATTCACCAATAAGTGCTACTTAATAGAATGAACTACAATTATCACTTCAATTGATCATAAGGAGAAAATATTTTTGACACCCTCTGCTCAAAACTTAAGTTATTACGTTATGTATGTTTATTTCTTTTTCTTGTTTGTGATGATAGCCAATCAAAATTTTCACTCTGAGTTCTTCACCTCAACATCTGATAATCCACCACTTTATTTTTTTGTTCTCTTCTTCCTATATTTTTTTTTGAAATTCACTTTTTTGTCTTAAGTAAGCAATTTGTTATTTAAAAAGCAAATTTTATTATTAGTGTAAATATTTTATAAAATAAATTTAAGGGCCAGTCAATATGGTGTTTGTGTTAGACCACGAAATCTATTGAGTTGCCCCTGAGTTCGCCTATCACACTGCTGTATAGATTGAACTTTGAAGCGTTGTGCATGTATATCGAGGTCGTTTGGTTTGTTCTAATTTTATTTGTAAGAACGGTAAAAGTTTCTGTCACGACCCGAAATTCCACCTTCAGGTCGTGATGGCGTCTAACGTTGAACCCGCTAGACAAGCCAACGTTCTGATTATTACATTTATATCATTAATATAGACAATTGAAATAACAGTGGTAAACTAGAACAGTTATAATTAGAAATGCAGAAGATAAGAAGTCCAACAACTTAAATAATAAATCTTACGAAATTTTCCTAAATACACCCCCAGAACTGGTATCACAATCCACAGACTGTTTAAGAATACTAAAAACAAAGTCTGAATAAACAATACAACTGTCTCAGAAATACATGATAAGACAACAAAAGAAGGAATAAGATAGGAGGTGACGCCAAGGCCTACGGACACCTGCAAGACTACCTCAGTGTCGCCTGTGGTCTGAAGGATACTCCCTCGATCACTGTCCACCGGGTCCGGTACCGTAATCTGCACAACATAAAGAAGTGCAGGTGTAGCATCAGTACAACCGACCCCATGTACTGAGTAAGTGCCGAGCCTAACCTCGGCGAAGTAGTGACGAGGCTAGGACACGACAAACAATAAATACCTGTGCAATTCAATAATATATAATAGAAATGACGACAGGAAATAACAGTTAAGTGTAAAACGGGGGGAGAACATGTTGGGGACAAGGGGAAAACAAGTACTAAATCACAGAACGAAGCAACAATCTAAGTAGCATCAATAGCAACAGGAAGTAAACACATGGAGCAAACAAGTGCACGGCATCACCCTTCGTGCTTTACTCCCATCCTCACCAAAACAAGTACACGACATCATCCTTCGTGTTTTACTCTCATCCTCACCAAAACAAGTCCACGACATCACCCTTCGTGCTTTTACTCTCATCCTCACAATTCCATGAATAAATGAAACGACACGGCATTAACTTTCGTGCTTTTAAATATAAAAAAATCATGGCACGACACCACCCTTCGTGCTTTACACTCTTATCCTCACAATGCAATAAATAAATACACGGCATAATCCTTCGTGCTTTACACTCTTCCTCACCCAAACAATATTAAGAACAACAATTTGGCAAGGAAAGAACACAATACAAACCATAAGTCACAACATCTCGGCAAGGGAACAATAACAGAAATATCACCGTTCCGGCAAGGGACACAGCTATAACTAATCTCACTGAATATACAACATAACCAAATGATCCTCAACCGAACAACTAATCAACAGTGTCCGCAACTAATTATTTCCAACAACAAAATAATCTCCAAAACGAAATCTACTTCATAACACAGTGAATATCGAAGAAAAGCACATATACCATAAGAAATGACTCACGGGCATGCTTGACAACAATGTATAGGTACTCGTCACCTCACCTATACATTGAACATGATAATAACACGTAGCACATATGACTCAACACCTATTCCCTCAAACTAAGTTTAGGCCAAACACTTACCTCGACCCCAAGAATCCAAAACAAGCATCTGGCACCGCTTTTCCTTTCGAACCCGACTCCAAATCAATGGTATCTAGACATAATTGACTCAATAACATCAATAATTGCTTAACAATTCAATTCCAAAGCTTAATTATAGAATTCCCAACATTCTTCCCAAAATTCTAAAATTCGACTCCGGGCCCGCTTGGTCCAAACACGAGGTTCGGACCAAAACCCGATCACCCATTCACCCACGAGCCCGAATATATAATTTGCTTTGAAATCCGACCCCAAAACGAGGTCAAATTTCCTAAATAATCAAAAGGCCCTAACTATACCCAAAACCCCAATTTTCTACCTTAATTTCCATGTTTTTAGGCCTAAAATCTAATAGAATGTTGATGAAAATGGAAGAAAACGAGTTGAATATTACTTACTTAAGAGGTTATGGTGAGGAATTGCTTCAAAAGTCGCCTAGGAGCTGTGGAGAAGAAGAGGGTTTATGAATTTTGAAAGAATCCCGTAGTGAACATTCTGATTATGGAATTTAAAAACAACTGGGCATTTAGTACTATGCGATCGCGGAGAGTTGTATGCGACTGGACCCCAAGCATTGCGATCGCGGATCAGGAGGTGCGACCGCACAGTGTACTACCCAGCCCCCCTCCCCCATCTTGCCTAACCCCCTTATGCAATCGCAACTAGGCCTATGCGATCGCATAGGGCAACAGTCTCACCCCCCACTCACACTACTATGCGATGCAACTATACCTATGCGATCGCATAGTGTAACACACCAGACATCAGAAAACTCATTTTACACCAGATTTTTCCTAAGTTTTTTACTCCGACACCTACCCGAAACTCACCCGAGCCTTCGGGGCACAAAACCAAATATGCACACAACCTCAAATACATCCCACGGACTTATTCGTGTAATCAAATCACCAAGTTACATCAAAAACATCGAATTAAACCTCAAAATCAATAAAATATTTCAACACTTCATAAACTTTCAAATTTCCCATGTTTGATCCGAATCACGTCCAACAAAGTCCGTTTATTACCAAACTTCACAGATAACACATATAAAACATTTTGAACCTGCTCCGGGCTCCGGAACCATAATACGGGCCCGATACCACAGGTTTCACTTCAAATTTCGTTTTCAAAAACCTTTATATTTTTCAGAAAACAGTTTTCTTTAAAAATTCATTTCTTGGACTTGGGACCTCGGAATTTGATTTCGGGCATTCGCCCAAGTCCCATATTTTCCTACGGACCCTCCGGGACTGTCAAATCATGGGTCCGAGTCCATTTACCAAAAATGTTGACCAAAATCAACTCTATTCAATTTTTCAACACAAAATTATTATTTTTATCAATTTTTCACATAATGGCTTCCCGGCTACATGCCCGGGCTGCGCCTGCAAATCGGGATGAGATATAAGGAGGTTTTCACAGACTCGAAATACAGATTTAGCTAAAATTATATGGGATAACCTTTTGGGTCATCACAGTATCAAAACTGCCCCTTGATTATTCGAAAAAGGATAGATTTACCCTCCCTTAAAAGTTGGCATTATTTATTCCCTTACCATGACCTAAAGGGGTCATTACTATCCTCCTTCACTAACGGAATCAATTTTTTAATTTTCTGATTTCGGAAAAATATTTTTATTTTTTTTAAAATTCACCTGGCACAACCTATCTTCCCCCCCCCCCCCCCC
>ML426409.1:0-30689 GCA_005239525.1 Nicotiana knightiana | reverse complement strand
TTAGCCCGCTAGCCCGTATAGCCCGCGGGCCCGGGTCGGGCCCGGGTCGGGCCCGGCCCACCTTCCACCCTTACTCATGATCATACAATCATCAAATAATTCCCAAGAATGCATAAAAATCAATAAAAGAAGGAAAAAAATAAGAACTCAAGACGAATTCCGTGGTTTCCAAGCTTTGCGTGGCTTTTTCTCGCTTCCCAATATGTTAGATGACCTAAAAAAGGCGTTTTTGGCTTATATTATATATTGCGTACAAAAGTCGGGGGCCAAAGTTTTCCTATTCCTAATCCAACTCAGCTTCAGGGATTGATGCTGGTGGATGCTTCGCATCCACCTCATCCTCCACTTCTCAGCTTCTCATGCTATCCTCCATCTCAGTTGTGCCCAGGTGCGGATGCTATGGTCCGACTTCACTGCTAAGGGTGCCCAAGTAACCTTCTTTCCAAGGTTGGATGCGACGCATCCACTCTCTTCTCCTCTAGTTGGAGCATATTTTCTTCATATTTTTTCTCTTCAAACACCCTAAATCATCATACACAACTCAATTAGTCATAAAACCAATAATTAAACCATGTTGGGCATTTTTAACACCAAATAGCAACAAAAAGCGGTTAAAACACGGGCAAAGTAACATGAAAACATATAGAAATATGCCCAACATACCACCCCACACTTAAACCTTTGTTCTTCCTCGAGCAAAGTAGAATCAACCCACAACCGATCGAACAAAATTAAGCTTATCACTATCACGCCACACATTTCAGTTAAGCTTAAGCACCCATGACTTTTGTTGATACCAGCAATTAGCCCCTTGCATATGAATTTTCGGACTTTCTTCTCCATGTTAATACACATGCCAAGCATGCTATTGAACAGTTCTACCCAATCAAATAGCAAATTCGGGACACCTCAACCTCAGAAACTGACTCCTTAGCATAACTACTTTCAGGCCAACTTACTTACTCTAACTGAAAAGTTTAATAAAGTCGCCTATCCATCATGAAACATGTTCCCTCACCACAAAACAGGGAAAGATAGTCCGCACACTCAAATAAAATTTGAACGTAATTTAAGGACTTTAAACAATAGAAGAATTCTCTCACTCTCTCCAAGAAGTTCATATGCGCACAAAAGGTACCATATGCTTTCCCTTAATGTAAATCTCTACTAATGTAAGCTTGCTCGATCTAAAATCAATTAGGACTTTTCATAATTGTAATGTGGGCTAAGGGACGGGTAGGATATATATGGAATAGTAGTTCACCCTCCTAAGCACTTTAACACATCACATAATCAACTTTAAGCGCAAATTCTTCAATCCCAACTTACATTTTTCAACTTAAATCACTCCCAACAAGGTTCTTTTTTCTTTCTTTCAGCACTACTTTAGTTTATACCCCACTAGCAAGAACAAGATGTCAATTTATTCTCCATATTTTTCTTTCTTTCTACACTTCTTACTAGTGGTGTATTATTTCACTGAATAAGTGTACCCTTCTTCTTTTCATTGGTTCCACTCAAGCCACCCAAATCCCCTCTTTACTTCATTTAGCGCTCATTTCACAATTAAAGTGCTTTAAGAGGTAAAAAGATCAAAAGTCTCAATTAAGAACAAAATGGTATAGGCTTGTAATATGAGTGCCAAATAAAAAGTCTATAGGCTCAAAATGGCTTACTAGGGATGATTTTATTTGTGGTAGCGTTATAGTTCAGCAGGATCAAAGAAGGCCTAAAATCATATTTCAAATCAAGCAAAACCTAGGATTTCGCTTCAACTCACATACCGGGCAAGTTCTAGACACAAATGTACTACATGAGACTTATACAAAAATCTCACCACACATTGGCACATGATTCACTTAGAATGGCTACATTTTAACTTTCAATCAAGGCAAGTACGGAGTTAAGCCACAATTTTAATGTACATAGCACAACAGTTAGCACAGGAGTCAAGACCATGAGCCTAAGCGTCACAAAAAAAACTATTCAACGTTTCAAGGCAAAAATAGTTCTCACAAACTCACGGAGAAAGTTATAATCCACATGCTCAGGTCTAACTCTGTTAGTATCAAATAAGTCACATAATATGCTGAATTTAGTCCGAGTCTTTACATCCTACACTACTCTAAAAAGAAAAACTAATACTCGGTTCAAAAATTCATCCTTGGAAAAGAACTGATGGCCAAAGAAAACAAGGGGGATTATTACCAACTACTAAATTTACCAACTACTCAAGGCTATTACTCTATTTTTGTGCTTTTCTTTAGTTTTCTGTCAATCTCCTAATACTAACACTAATTTCAAGAATCAATTGAATATCTTTTTGTATTTTTCTAAGGACCTTAATCCCTCGAGAGAACTGTCCAGGTAGTCCGTCGTTGGGTAAAGTCCTCTATTTTCTAATTTTTTATTTTTTTATTTTTAAGTCTACTTACTACGACTAGACACAATAATAGACTGAAAGTTATTCCATATAGATGAATTACTAACTATTACAGGCCATTAATCCAATGAATATTACAATCCCAACAGTATCAAAATCAACAAAAATTGTAACAATTAAGTACATTCATCCACAAAAAACAAAATATAAATAACCCTCACCCCACACTTAGAACTATGCGTTGTCCCCAATGCACACAAATAAAGTAGAGTAGGGTGAGAAGAAACTCCCTCAAGTCAAGGTGGAAGGCTCCTCCGCAGTCTGTGGAAGAGCATCCGCATCCATGGCATCCATGATGACCCCTTTTGGCCTAGCAATAACATCCTCATGAATGGGAATATCGGTCACAGTTCTATCATCACCAACTGGAGCTGAGTCTGTAGTAGGTGGTACATCGGCCTCAGTAGGCATGAGGTGTGGAGCCTCAGGGACTATAGGAGGTGCAGATGTGGAAGGTCCAACAGTGGACGATGCAAGCAACTATGAGATGTCTATATCTGCACGTTGAACCAAAGCACGGAGGAGTAATGTTACCTCCCTCATCATCGTGGCCTGATCATCCTGGACTCGGCTTAGATCCGCACGAGTCTGACTCAAATCATCTCTGGTGGCACTCAACTCTGCACGAGTCGCTATCAACTCAGCCCTGTTCTCTTGCATATCAGCTTGCATCTGCTCAAACAACTATTGAATGGTGAGCTTAGAAGACCTTCCCTTGTTCGGCTCTAGTACATGAGCAACATCATATGGTCTTGGAGCTTTAGCCTCAATATCGTCATTCTCCTTGTCCCATAGTACTCACATCTCTGTCAAGTAAGGCGATAAGGTATTTGCAAAGACCAACCTCCACTTGTAGTTCATCCAGGTGCGCTGCATTTAGTCGTGCATGATAGTTCCCAAGTTGAGCGGTATCCCCTCCAATAAAGCATACAATACTAGTGCTCGGTGTCACGGGACATCAGTTTTGTGTTGGCATGGCATCAGGCGATTGCATATGAAATTTAGAACCACACGTGCTAACGCGCTCATGAATTCCTTTGCCAGATAATGGTACTCCATACTCCCATGCTTCCAAATTGCATCCTTCCTGGTAGGGCATAGGACAGACTTAATGTGTGCATAATCTGGTGCTTTGCATATAGAGTCAAACCTATCTGTTAGTGTGTGTGGCACCCCTAAGAAATTGTTCAGAGCTTCAGCTGAGACATTAATATCCACCCCTCGTACTCTCACAATGCTTCCCCTGGAGTGACGCCAATTTGCGTAATGCTCTCTGACGATAGTGAGGTTGGATTTGCAGTGGCCCTTCAAAATAGGTCCCCATTGTTGCACCTCTCGAATTGACTTTAGAAAATCTGAATAATTTTTCTTAAGTGCTCCAATGTTGATTGGCTTTTCTGGAATGTACTTCTTTGAACCCAGGATCTTATTATAAGCTCGAAATGCCTTTTCACTAACAAAGTTCTTCTCCCAAACAACTCGGTCTATTGGTTCACCCCCATCTTCGTCACTCATGTTGACATGTGGGAGCTCATTATCCGAATTAGACTCGGACTCCGAATCTGCAGTAGTTTTCTGCTTCCCTTTATCATTCGGGTCACTCTACTTGGAGGATTTGCTCTGGTTCAGCACAGGTTCTCTTATCACTATCCCTTTGTTTAGCAGACTTGATGATGTTGTTGTAATACCCCTCTTTACAGTCCTCCTTACTAATGGTTCCTCCTCTTCTTGCTCTGTTTCATCAATTAACTGCCTAATCGACAGTTCCTTCTCTTTCTCAGTCTGCTTCCTTTTGCTCTGTGGAGTTGGAGCACCTGTTTCCTTTCCCGTAGGATTTTTGGGCGGTTACTTGTTATTATCTCTTTCTTGTTGCTTGGATAGTTTTTTCGTTGCCGCCATTTATGAACCTAAGTACCTACAATAAAAAGAAGTCAACAATTAGCGTATAGAATAGTGAAGTTCAGCTATAAAGAAGCTGTGCAACAGCTTGCACTTCTAGTCATTCGCTTAATCATGCCATTCAGTACTTCATTAACGTATAGCTCATGGCTTTCAGCAGGGATCAATCAACTGATACTTCTCTTTAAATTCACAAATGAGCATTGCACTTTATAGATACCATTATGCACAACATGAGGTTTATCCGAGTGGAGCTCGCTAACCATGTTCAATTACACATAGCAGCTCACTCGACCCCACACTTAGTCTCACGACATATCAATACGCATAGAACTCACAGAATTCAATTTGAGTAACACTTTACAATTCAAGAAGTCTAGCATGTGCCAGATGTTCAATTTATTTGGACAATCTAACATATGCTCAAAAGATTCCGACAAGGTTGTGCACAATCAAACAAATGACCCCACACTTACTCACTAGCGTATACTAGTGTCGCTCAGTTACTCAGACTTCGCCGGCGCTTAAATTTACCTCACATGTGATTCGTCGAACATGTGGTCTGCAACAGCTTTGCCAATTTTTCTTTTTCAATTGGGCAATTCTATTACCCTTCCAACAGTAACAAGATAAAGGGAATCATAGTTTATTATCTCGCAACCATTCAGTTCCCTTTTTTATCACATGTGTGATATTCAACTTAGTGAAACCTAACCTAATGGAATTTGGGGCAGGGACCCTGCTGCTACCAGCGAGAGAGAGAAGAGAGGTGAGTTAGGAAAGAGAAGAAAAGAAAAGAGAGGAGCAATTACCTGTTGCCGTCGAGGTTTGAAAGAAGTGATGGTGCGACGAGCTGAAGGGAAAATATTGAGGGAGGGAATGTAGGTGGTTCAAGTGTTTTAAAGTAACACTTACCTGGGATGCGAACTTGGAGGCGACGCGTACCAAGTGCTTTCTCTGAATTTTTTGTGGACGCTACGGTGGACGCTATAGTCAGATTTCACTGCCTTGAGTAGTTAGTCCGTCATTTTTCATGCTGAGGGGGATGCGACGCATCCACCATATTTTACCATACCTGAAGCATTTTTTTTTCTTTTTTTTAATAAATACATACGAAAAATAATTCCTACAAAGATAAAAGTTCAAGGAATTCCTTAAAAAAATCAGAAATACAGAGCAAACGGGAAAAATGAACAAACTACGAAAACAAAAGAAAACATTTGGGTTGCCTTCCAAGAAGCGCCTGATTTAACATCGCGGCACGACGCATCACGTTCTTCATGCCTCAGCCAAATCCATTGAGTTCTTGTGACGTGCAATGTCACCACCCCAATAGTGCTTTACTCTCTAGCCATTTACCAAGAATGTCGCATTGGAACTCATATCACGCAATTTCACTGCTCCATGAGGTTTCACACTAACCACTTCAAACGGACCCGACCATCGAGATTTAAGCTTCCGGGGAAAAAGCTTTAGCCTCGAATTAAACAAGAGAACTTCTTGACCTAGCTCAAACTCACGATTTTGGATATGCTTATCATGCCACCTCTTGGTCTTTTTTTATACAATTTGGCATTTTCATACGCATGTAATCGAAACTCATCAAGCTCATTGAGTTGTAGCAACCTCTTCTCACCGGCCAAGTCCATATCCATATTTAGCTTTTTAATCGCATAGACTTTGTGTTCAAGCTCAACAGACAAGTGGCACACCTTCCCATAAACTAACCTATACGGAGAAGTACCTCTGGGAGTCTTGTATGCAGTGTGATATTCCCATAATGAGTCATCCAGCTTCCCGGCCCAGTCCTTTCTATTCCCACTTACTTTTTTCTCCAAAATCTTCTTTACCTCTCTGTTTGAAACTTCTACTTGACCACTCGTTTGGGGATGATAGGCCGTGGAAACCTTGTGCTTAACTTCATACTTTGCAAGAACATTATTCAGCATTTTGTTACAAAAGTGAGTTCCCCCATCGCTTATCAACACTCGTTGAGTCCCAAAACGTGTGAAGATGTGCTTCTTTACAAAGCTTACCACTACCTTTGCGTCATTATTAGGGAGAGAAATGACCTCCACCCACTTAGAAACATAGTCGACCGCCACCAATATGTACCTGTGACCATTAGAATATGGGAACGGTCCCATAAAATCAATCCCCCAAACATCAAAGAGTTCTATTGTCAGAATATTTTGCAAGGGCATCTCGTGCTTCCTCGTGATAGTTCCGGTTCTTTCGCATCTATCACAATTTTTAACAAAGGCACGTGCATCTTTAAACAATTTTGGCCAATAGAAACCTAATTGTAGAAATTTTTGGGCGGTTCTATTCCCACCGTGATGATCTCCATATGGCGAAGCATAACAGTCATGCAGTATAACATTCATCTCTTCCTCAGGAACATACCTTCGCACCAACTGATATGTGCACTGTTTATATAAGAATGTCTCATCCCACATGTAGAGCCTCACATCATGTAAGAATCTTCTTCTATTGTCAGGTGTCAATTCTGGTGGCGTCACCCCACTTACAATAAAATTCACATAACCTGCATACCATGGGACTTCACCTGAGGTGACTGCTAATAACTGCTCATCGGGAAATGTTTCTTTGATTGACCTCCTTTAGCTATATGGCTCCGATTTTCAAGTCTGGACAAGTGATCAGCCACTTGATTCTCTGTCCCTTTTCGAACTCGAATCTCTAAGTCAACTTCTTGCAAGAGGAGGACCCAACGAATAAGCCTCGGCTTGGCATCTTTCTTTTCAAACAAGTACCGGATAGCTGAATGATCTGTGTAGACGATGACCTTGGTCCCCACTAGATAGATCTGAACTTGTCAAACGCCCACACCACTGCACGCAACTCTTTATCAGTAACTGTGTAGTTCATCGGGGATGGATTCAAAGTTTTGCTCGCATAGTAAATGGAGTGAAAGATTTTATTTCTCCTTTTCCCCAAAACAGCTCCAATTGCTATGTCACTTGCATCGCACATCAACTCAAATGGCTGCTCCCAATCCGGAGCAATAATAATTGGTGCAGTCACCAACTTTCCCTTTAGCTCCTCAAATGCTTTAAGACAAGCATCATCAAACTTGAAGGGGACAGCTTTCTCTAGAAGGCTCCACAAAGGAAAAGAAATTTTTGAAAAATCTTTAATGAAACGACAATAAAAACCTGCATGGCCCAAGAAACTGCAAATGCTTTTGACGGAAGTCGGTGGGGGAAATTTTTCAACCGCTTCCACCTTTGCTTCATCCACCTGCAACCCATTTTTGGATACCTTGTGCCCCATAACTATACCTTCACGTACCATGAAATGACACTTTTCCCAGTTTAGTACAAGGTTTGTCTCTTCACACCTAGCAATCACTTTATCAAGGTTCGTTAAGTAATTGTTAAAAGAACATCCAAACATAGAAAAATCATCCATGAACACTTCTACAAATCTTTCGATCATGTCAGTAAAAATAGCCATCGTACAGCTTTGAAAAGTCGCAGGTGCATTACAGAGACCAAAGGGAATTCTCTTAAACGCATACGTGCCATTGGGACACGTAAATGTAGTTTTCTCTTGGTCCTCTAGGGCTATAGCAATCTGATTATACCCCGAATAACCATCCAGGAAATAGTAGTATTCCTGGCCAGCTAATCTATCAAGCATTTGGTCAATAAAGGGGAGGGGAAAGTAGTCTTTCCGGGTGGCATTGTTCAATTTTCTGTAATCTATGCAAATTCTCCACCCAGTGACAGTTCTTGTAGGAATTAAATCATTATTTTCATTAACCACCACAGTCATCCCCCCTTTCTTAGGTACACATTGAACGGGTCTTACCCATTTGCTATCAGATATTGGAAATACAATACCTGCATCAAACCACTTAATCACTTCTTTTCTTACCACCTCTTTCATGATTGGATTTAGTCGGCATTGTTATTCTACACTTGGATTCTGTCCTTCCTCCATGAGGATATTATGCATGCAGAAAGATGAACTAATGCCTTTAATGTCTGACATTGTCCACCCAATTGCTCGTTTGTGCTCACGTAGCACTCTTAATAGCTTTTCTTCCTGCAATTTAGACAAGTCAGAAGAAACAATAACAGGTTAAGTGTCAGAACTACCTAAATAAGCATATTGAAGGTGAGGGGGTAGAGGTTTAAGCTCCAATTTTGGAGCTTCTTCAATTGACGGCTTTGAAGAAGGCCCACTTGGCCTATTAAGGGGCTCAAACAAGTGTGTTCGCTGCATGTAAGTACAAGATGCATCTAGGATTTGCATCATCTCCTCAACATCATCATCAATCATCAAGCTATTGAACAACATGAGTGATATTTCTAGAGAGTCTTCTAGATATACACTCATGTCAAGAAGTTGNATCTTCAATCACTCCTTCAGGGTAGGCTATGGACCTATCAGCTAATTGCAACATCACAGTGGTGGGTCTAGGAGCTCCCAGACCCAATTGCTTAAACAAGGACAAGGGAATTAGATTTATGCTCGCCCCTAAATCACAAAGAGCACGACCCACGTCAATATTACCAATTTGCACATGGACGGTGAAGCTGCCAAGATCATTAAGCTTTTGAGGAAGCTTGTTTTGGACCCTTGAAGTGCACTCCTCAGTAAGTGCAACTGTCTTGAACTCAGTCAATTTCCTCTTGTGAGCCAATATATCATTTATGTACTTAGCATACTTTGGAATTTCACGAAGTACATCCACCAATAGAATATTTAATTGAACCTGGCTCAACATAGAGAGAAATTTGTTGAACATGCGACATCATTCTTTTTCTGCAATCTCTGGGGGAAAGGTGGTGGTGGCCTTTCAGTCTCCACTGGCTCTAAACCTGCATTATTTTTATTTGACTCGTGTATTGCCTTAGGGATCAGCTCCCCCTCACGTATAGTCTTGTCCTTTTTCTTCTTTGGTACTTCCTCTAGTTCCCTCCCATTTTTGAGTGTAACTGCATTAACTTGAGGGGTTTTCTCTGTATCACTGGGAAGAGCACGTGCATGTCTAGTATTTTAATTTGCTGCTAACTATCCCACTTGCCTCTCAAGATTTCTGAAATCGATCCTGAGTTGTTGATTGTCAAGCAACAACTTCTTTAGCAAGTCATTCACACTCTCTTCTGTTTGTTGGGGTGGATTTTGAGGCTGATTGAAATTTCCTTAGGGCCTATACTAATTCTGTTGATTTCCGCCCCATGAGAAGTTAGGGTGATTCCTCCAATTTGGATTGTAAGTGTTCCCATATTGTGCATGTTGATTCATTGAACCTCTATTTTGTTGCCCCACATAATACATAGATTCGGGATTCGTTGGGCACATGTCACTCATATGACTGTCACCACATAGTTCGCAACAAATAGACATCTGTTGTAAATGTTGCATCTGTTGTGTTTGTTGCATTGTCATTTTGTTAATCTGATTTGCCAGCTTTGCAATATCTGCTCTCATGGCTGAGAAGTCATCAAGCTCAATCACCCCGGCTGCCTTCTATTTAATTTCTCTTCTCGTGTCCCCATCTCCTTGTCAATTATGATCATTAGCAGTGAAGTTATTTAGCAAGAGTTGAATTTCACTGTACGGCCTCGCTATGCAACTATTCCCACAAGCTGAATCAAGATTCATCTTTGATGCCTCGTCTAGACCATCAACAAAAGTGTGACCCAATACCTCATCAGTCTGACAATGATGCGGGCAGTCTCTAACTAGCTTTTTGTATCTTTCCCAAGCTTGACGAAGTGTCTCGCCATCCCGTTGTTGGAACTCAAGAATTTGGCTCCTCAGCGATTTTGTCTTCTTAGTAGGGAAAAACTTGATTAAGAATTTCCTTGCTAAATCATCCCAAGTGTGGATTGAGTTCGCGGGCTCCTTTTGCAACCATTCCTTAGCTTCCCTCAACAGTGAAAAGGGAAATAGTGTCAGCCTGGCATAGTTCTTGGAAACGTTCGGATAATTGTAAGTATTCGTAATTTCCAAGATGTTCTGAATATGCCTCTGTGCGTCATCATGAGATAGACCAACATATTGTCACGAGAACTGAATCAGCCGTACCATGCACTGTTTGAGTTCAAAATGCCCTATGATATCAGGCTTCACAATAGCCTGAGTCATATTAGCAAGATTGGGCCTTGCGGCTTCTATCATCGGACGCTCTTCATTATCTTCCATCTCTATTGGCTGTGGTTGAAATACGATGTCCAACTCTCTTTCTATTCTCGTTCTAGATTCGACTTCCTTCCTCAATCTATGAAGTGTTCGTTCAATTTGTGGATCAAAAGGAAGGAGGTTGTGTGCGCTTCTACTCCTCCGCATTCAAGAATAGGTCTTGCGTTAACAGAAACAAGGCAAATTGAAAATTAAAACTTGAATAAATAAGTAATAAAAGCTTAACCTAGTCAAGTAGCTAATTTCTAAGTCCCCGACAATGGCGCCAAAAACTTGTTGCGACCAAACACACGCCCGCAAGAATACATGGCCGTCAAGTAATAAAGTAGTGAGTAGAGTATCGTTCCCACGAAAACTTATGATTAACTTTTGAATGATTAAAATTCAAATAATTTATCGATTCAAGAGATTTCTCACAAATAGATAATTTACTACCTAAAAATTATAAAGTAATGAAATAACTAGAAATCAACCACAACACTTAAATAATTTCTATCACGTCCCAAATTTTCCACCGTCGGGACCGTGATGGCGCCTAACATTGAACACGCTAGGCTAGCCAATGTTACTGTTCATTTACCTTTTTCATTTATATTTTTTTAAAGATAATAGGTGATGTACGAATCAACAGAAATAAAAGTGCGGAAGAAATAGAATCTAACCACCTTTTAAAATACTATCACAAAATCCATAATAACAACTCCCAGAACTTGGTGTCACACTTTCACTGACTATCTATGAATACTACAAAAAAGGGGTTTGAACAAAAGTAAATACATCTGTTTCTGGAATATCTAGAATAGAATACAAATGAAGTAGCAGGGGGCGCCAAGGCTTGCGGACGCCTGCAGGACTACCTCGGGGTCTCCACTGGACTGAAGGTAGCAACCTCGATCTATGGTTCGAAGGGTCCAGTACCGGGATTCGCACACAAAGTGCAGAGTGTAGCATCTGTACAACCGACCCCATGTACTGAGTAGGTGTCGAGCCTAACCTCGACAAAGTAGTGACAAGGCTAGGACACAACAATCAAATGCAGTTTAATAATGTACAGAAACAATAATAATGACAAGAAATAAGCAACAAAGCATGAAGAAAAGGGGGAACATGCTGAGGGAGAGAATATCAAGTAATGAAGATAATGAAGTAAGGCACAGTTGAAATCTCAACTTAAACAGCAGAAAATAGCAACACAAGGAAGACAATGCACGGCATCACCCTTCGTGCTTTACTCTCGTCCTCACCAAACAGTAAATACAAATGCACGGCATAACCCTTCGTGCTTTTACTCTCGTCCTCACCAAACAATAAATATAAATTTCATGGCATCACCCTTCGTTCTTTTAACTCACATAATCATGGCACGACATTATCCTTCGTGCATTATCACTCATATCATGGTACGACATCACCCTTCGTGCTTTTACAATCACAGAATCGACACGACATCACCCTTCGTTCTTTACACTCTCTCACAATATCATACACGGCATCACCCTTTGTTCTTTACACTATTAATCACCTAAACAATATCAATAACCAAAATTCGGTAAGGAAAATCAACAGTGATAAATCCAAACGTCCCGGCAAGGGAGCCAATAGTAGAAACAATACCATCCCGGCAAGGGAAACAACTATAACCAATCTCACATAATACATAATTTCTCATAAAAATTCTCAACTAATACTCAACAATGGACAAGATCAAGTAAATTCCACCAACATGAATAGCTATAAAGTGAAACTCAAGTCATACTTAACGGAAAATCACATAAATCACAATCTTTGACTCACGAGCATGCATGACACCAAGTATAGGTACTCGTCACCTCGCCTATATGTTGAACATGATACTTTACACATAACAAATGGGACACAACACCTATTCCCTCAAGCTAAGGTTAAGCCAAACACTTACGTCAAATTCCGCGACCAAACTCAAGCCTCGATTACCGCTTTTTCTTTTGAATTTGACTCCAATTCACTTGTATCTAGACATATTTAACTTAATAACATCAATAATTTCGAAACAATTCAATCCCAACGCTTAATTATGAGTTGTCTATCATTCTTTCCAAAAATACAAAAATCGCCCCCGGGCCCGCTTGGTCGAAACACGAGGTTCGGATCAAAATCTGATCACCTATTCACCCATGAGCCTGAATATATAATTAGTTCCGAATCCGACCCCAAAACGAGGTCTAAATTCTAATTATTCAAAAAGCCCTTAATCTACCCAAATCCCTAATTTTCTACCCTTAAGAACATGATTTAGGCATATAAATCTAATGGGTGTTAATAGAAATTGAAGAAAACAAGTCTAAGAATACATACCTATGGTTTTGTGGTGACATCCCCTTTCAGAAAATCGCCCAATTTTGAGAAGTTATGAAAATTGGACGAAATCCCGATTTGCTATTATTTTTAAAAAAAACATTGGACGGACATGCTATGCGATCGCGACCCCTACTATGCGATCGCATAGGCTTCACTCCCCTGCCCATCGCGTTTGCGTCCAAGAGGATGCGTTCACACTGTGTTATCATTACTCAGCCCCCAGGCCCCCTATACTCTATGCGTTCGCGACTACATGGGTGCGTTCGTGTAGAGTAATTTTCCTATGCTCCGCGTTCGCACCCTGTACTATGCGTTCGCACAGTGTTATCCAGCCCCCTTCCCCGCGTGTGCATTGCGTTCGCATGGATACCCATGCGTTTGCTTAGGGTAAATTTCCTGTACACCAGCAAACACCACAAGACACCAGATTTTCTAAGTAAAAATCACCCCGACTCCTATCCGAAACTCACCTGAGCCCTCGGGTGTAAAGACCCGTAAAATTTTATGGCTAAAAATAATGCCCAAATAGGTCCCTGTGTTGTTATAATGGTAGAAATTCTTAAAATGGACCCCTTTTGAGTAAAAAGTACCCCGGGACTTAAAAGATATAGTTTTCTAGATTTGCGCAGGTCTGCGGTCCACTATGCGATCGCAGATTAGGTATGCGGACTGCATAATGGTCGCATACCTGGACAGTTTGCTGTCCATTTTGAGGACAGCTATGCAACCTAGAATGTGATCGGATTTCATGAATGCGGGCCGCATAGGTTTCGCATTCTTGCACCTTGACTTTTGCGGAGGGAGTTATGCGACGCACTATGCGATCGCATAACAGGTATGCGGGCCGCATAGTGGTCGCATACCTGGGAAGTCTACTTTTATTTTTGGCCCATTTGAGGGCCAATTATGCGATAGGAATGCGGACCGCATAGCAGGAATGTGATCGCATTCCTGATCGTATTTCTGCTTCGGGACTATTAAAATTCTAATTTCATACCCGACCCCCCAATTCATTAAAACACCTCCCCCTTTTATTTTAAGCTCATTTTCTAATAAATTAGAGAGAGGGCTCTAGAGAGAGAGAGTCCAACTTCATCCGATTTGTTCCTCCAACACTACTCAAACCTGGAATTGATCAAGCAGGACACCATTTTCTTCACTATAAAAGGTAAGCTTCTACCCCATCAACCTATTCCAGATTTTTGTTAAAATGAAACATAGTTAGGTGAACTCATGAAGATAAAGGTAGGATCCTTGCATGAATGTAACCAACTAATCATAATCTAGTTAAAGGAAATGGGTTAGAGTAATCTCACTAAAAAGAGGCCATTTAATCTAAAAGAACACTTAGTGTTTGATAGGATGATCAAGTGAGTTCAATACATGATCATTGTTCCTAATTCTAAGTTAAACTATGCCACATTGTGAACTAGATTGAATGTGCTAGAAGGTCCGGTGAATTGTGGTAGAAATTAAGAAAAAATCCCAAATCAAGGTATGTATGGCGAACTTTAATCTTTGTAGAGTTACCTTATTGGTGTCCGAGTGCACGGTATGAAATTCTTGCTTGAGCATATGTGAATTGTTTGTCCTGCTGTGTCAAGTTGTACGAATTCATTCTCTGATTATGAGTTGTACGAATTCAACGCTTAATTATGAGTTTTCTATCATTCTTTCAAAAAATACAAAAATCGCACCGGGACTGCTTGGTCGAAACACAAGGTTCGGACTAAAATCCGATCACCCATTCACCCACGAGCCCGAAATATAATTAGTTCCGGAATCCGACCCCAAAACGAGGTCTAAATTCCAATTATTCATAATCCCTAACTCTACCCAAATCCCCAATTTTCTACCTTTAAGAACATGATTTAGGCCTAGAAATCTAACGGGTGTTAATAGAAATTGAAGAAAACAAGTATAAATACATACCTATGGTTTTGTGGTGAAATCCCGTTTCAGAAATCACACAATTTTGAGTTTAGGTGAAGAAGCTATGAAAATTTGACGAAATCCCGATTTGCTACTGTTTTTAAAAAAAAACACTGGACGGACATGATATGCGATCGTGACCCCTACTATGCGATCGCATAGGCTTCACTCCCTTTCCCATCGCGTTCGTGTCCAAGAGGATGCGTTCGCACTGTGTTATCACTACCTAGCCCCCAGGCCCCCTATACTCTATGTGTTCCCGACTACATGGGTGCGTTCACGTAGAGTAATTTTCCTATGCTCCGCGTTCGCACCCTGTACTATGCGTTCGCACAGTGTTACCCATCCCCCTTCCCCGCGTCTGCATTGCGTTCGCATGGATACCCATGCGTTCGCATAGGGTAAATTTCCTGGACACTAGCAACAGCCATAAGACACTAGATTTTCTAAGTAAAAATCACCCCGACACCTATCCGAAACTCACCCGAGCTCTCGGGGCTCCAAACCAAACATGAACACAGCTTCAAAAATATCCTTCGGACTTACTCGTGCGATCAAACCGCCAAAATAACACTTTAAACAACGAATTTAGCCTTAAAATCAAAGAAAATTTCCAAAACTTCCAAAGTATCAAATTTTTACAAATACGGGACCGAATCACGTCAAACGACCTCCGTTTCTTACCAACTTTTACAGACACAACTCAAATATCATATTGAACATGTACCGGGCTCCGGAATCAAAATACAGTCCCGATACCATAAATTCAAATATAACAAAATTTCCAAAAACTCTTATATTTTCAGTAAAATAATTTCTTTCAAAAATTTATTTCTCGGGCTTGGGACCTCGGAATTCGATTTCGGGCATATGCCCAAGTCCCATATTTTCCTACGGACCCTCCGGGACCGTCAAATCATGGGTCCGGGTCCGTTTACCCAAAATATTGACCGAAGTCAACTTAAATTAAATTTTAAAGGCAAAACTAGCATTTTCCTCAATTTTCATACAAAAGCCTCCCGGATATACTCCCGGGATATGCACGCAAAACGAGGTGAGATAAAAAGAGGTTTTCAAGGCCTTGGAATACCATTTTGACTTATAAAAAGAGAGATGACTTTTTGGGTCATCACAATTTCGAATAACAATCAATGGGAGATAATATTCCAGGGCCATGGGTTAGCTAACGATCGTGTTGCGTTCTTGGCTTAAAATGACTAATTGATTTATCTGGATTGTTGATTGACAGGGTTGATATTACTCATAAGAATCTGTCGAGTTCTTACTCGCCTATTCAAGTTAACTTAATGCCTATATGTCTATGGAATTAAGATTAACAAGAATGCAATTACACTTCCTGTATTTCAACCAAGCAAGACAATTAGGTATATGTCTATCCTAATTGGGAATCCGTTCCCAGATGCCCGGATTCAAGAACTTGCTCTATTCAATTCTATATGCAATCGAGAACTCTCACTTTCGAGTTCAACTCTAGATTCGTAGATAGTACTTCACTGTTAGTTACTCAGCAAAATAATTTAAAACAGAATTATATAAACAACCCAATATGATAAACTCAACTTCGTCAAATTAAACTTCAAACATCAATATTCATGTATCACCATGACCCTAGAACAATAAGGTTCTTAGCCACTCATGTTCATACAATCATCAAATAATTCCCAAGAATGCATAAAAATCAATAAAAGAAGGAAAAAATAAGAACTCAAGACGTATTCCGTGGTTTCCAAGCTTTGTCGTGGCTTTTTCTCGCTTCCCAATATGTTAAATGACCTAAAAGATGCGTTTTTGGCTTATATATTGCGTACAAAAGTCGTGGGCCAAAGTTCTCCTATTCCTAATCCAACTCAGCTTCAGGGATTGATGCTGGGGTGGATGCTTCGCATCCACCTCGTCCTCCACTTCTCAGCTTCGCATGTCGCATTCACCCTTTGTTCCTCCATCTCAGTTGTGCCCAGGTGCGGATGCTAAGGCGGATGCTATGGTCCGACTTCACTGCTAAGGGTGCACCAAGTAACCTTCTTTCCAAGGTAGGATGTGACGCATTGATCACGCTCAACTATGTCTTATAAAAGACTAAGCGGACGGTGCAAATACAATCCGGGGTATTATGCCCAGAGTCGATCTCACAGGGAATTTATATATCAATCAAGTATTTAGAATACTCAATTTTTACTCAATCAATTCTCTCAAGACTTTTGAATATAAATTGGTGATGTATTATTAATTCTACTGACAATAATAATAACTAACAATTACTAATAATGTGTTGTAACAATTATAATAAAAGTCTAAGGTTATGGTTTTCCCCGTTGGTGAATTCCTTCTCGGATACTTCTTATAGTTTGATTAGTTGTCTCTATCAATCATGAATACTCTATCTATCATAAATCTCTCTCAATTAATTATGATAATTTACTAGACGCACTCTCTCAAGTTACGCTAGCTAGATTGCATTACAGTTCACTTTAGATTGCACCCGAAGTATCGTTATTTCTAATCCAACTTCTAAACCCTCGGTTATGACTTTCTATACTCCGGGAGTGGTGATGTTCAAACAATTACCTAAATATGCACTCTCTCTCTCAAGTAGATACATACTAAATAGGCACAGCTAATTGAAGGTCCTTCAATCAACTACAACAAGAACGTAGTTGAACTAATTAGAGATTAACCAACCAATCAAAAATATATTAATATCACAATAAGTTTATCCCCTAACGGGTTTTACCAAAACTCTAGATTAAGAAAATTAGCTACTCATATTCATAAGAATCAATTCTAAAATAACTTGCATAATTGAACTACAAAATAATGAATAAAAGCTATAAAAATCAATGTTTGCTTCATTGAGTAGTAATCCACAGGTTTTTCTTCACTTCAATGGCTTCCTCTCCTTTCAAGTTGTGTTTTTGGGTCTATTTATATGTTTGAGATAAACCCTAGCCATGTAGGAGACTTCTAATCCAACCGGAAAATACTTAAAACCTTTAAAACTCGGAATTGACCGGACTTTGGGACCCAGGCGTTTGGGCTCAAACGCCCCCTTAAAGCTAGGGCAGACCTGGCTTTAGGGCTCTAACGCCCCACTAACCCTGGCTTTAGGGGCCAGACGCCCCACTAACGCCCGGGTTGGCCTGACTTTAAGGCCAAAACGACCGGCTATAGCTCGGGTCACTCCTTTTCGACTCTTGATCGTATTTTCGACGTTCATGCATCCATTTAGCTCGGTTTCCATCTCCAATGCACCTACACATGAAATAAACTCCATTATGCACATAAAAAGTGTATTTTTATCATTAACGCACATAAAATGTAAGGCATATAACGTGTTAAACCATGAATTCTAGCCACGCATCACGCATCCGCTCTCTTCTCCTCTAGTTGGAGCATCTTTTCGTCATATTTTTGCTCTCCAAACACCCTAAATCATCACACACAACTCAACTAGTCATAAAACCAATAATTAAACCATGTTGGGTATTTTAACACCAAATAGCAACAGAAAGAGGTTAAAACATGAGCAAAGTAACATCAAAACATATAAAAATATGCTCAACATCACTTACTACTGGCCAAACTAACAGTGAGATCAGATGTCTGAACTTTTTAATTTTAGAATGAAGAGATCTTAGGCATAATCTAAATTTACCCCCAATTATAGAAGATGATAATGTAGTTTAATTTAATGTTGATTATAAAGACAGCATCAAACAGCAGAGAGGAAGAAAGGAGGTAGTAGCTGAATGACTCGTTAGTTTGACCTTCCAATGCATCTGACGCAGCTCTGACTATATATGACTTGGCCATGCTTTTTGGCTTCGATCTTATGCAACATTTTAAAATAAAAATAAAACATTATCAATTATCATGGTTCCGCCAGTTCAATTATCAATCGTTTTAAAAATAGAACTTTATTGTTATTGGTATTTATGACTTGATTGATTGCGTAATTTTCATTTTACCTTAAAAAATCAAAGACTCAATATAAGAATGGTATGTTGGAAATTCTCTATTTACTTATATATTTAATATAATCGTACTTAGGTTGTTATTTATTAAAGAAATTTGACTATGTGACCCAATAAAGTACTTTTTGTTTTATGGGCTACACGAATATTATTTTATAAAGTATGAATTTTACATGCATGTAAACCTAATTAACTCTTCCGTTACAATTGAGGAGTCATCAACTAAAGAGTTGCTTGGTTATTATAACTACATAAAAATACGAATTTACGGAACTAGGACATTTATGTATGAATAGAGTTTGGGATTTGAGGAAATCGGCTGAAATTACAATATTGAATTTTGACCTAAAAACCACCAAACATGACTCATTGGATTTGGGGGCCCATTCCACGTCATCCTGACATGCTGCCTGATAGACTTTGAATTTGTACGCCTGTGCGGGCTTACGTGCACATTAGGGGCGTATAAAAAAATCGAAAAATTGTGAGAAACTAATAATTCGAATTAAATCGGAAAAAAATTAAATGTGTTTTGGTATTGAAAAATAAAATTCGTTCATAATTGATTTGATTTTATTTAACTAAAAAAAGTTAAATCGAAACCAAATCAACAGGATAATATATTTATTTAAAAAATTATTTTATATATATAAATATTTATCGTAATGTAATTTATAAATATTTCTTAAAGTTTTTCACAGTTTTATCTTTTAACGTATTATTTCAAGTTTAGACTCAACATTCTTAAATGGTAAATAAATTTTATAGTCCAGAAATGTAGTAATCAAACAAAGTTCAAATCAATACTAATGTTAACAAAAGAAATTCTATTTAACACGGGTGACGATAGTTTGGATATCTAATTTTGAGTGTTATATTGATTTATAATGAAAATGCATGACTTGGTTTTTTCTTCTTCTTTAGTGCTTAGTTATGTAATTAATAGTACTTATTAGCTATATTAATTTTAGCATGACCTATAAAGTATTTTTAGATTATGTTAATTTTTGTTATGGCTATTAGTTAGCAATATTTGTTTTATATAATTTTATTATTTTTTCTTTGTTATTGAATATTTTAGTATAATGCTATGACTTATCTCATATTATTGTGTTAGTTTCTTTAAAACACATTATATAGTTATATTTGGAGCACAAGTTACATATGCTATGAAGACTTTACCCAAAAAAATTCGAAAATCTGAAAAACATTAGAAAACCCGATTTTGTTGGTTTGGTTTGGTTTATAAATTAAAAAATCCGACACCAATTATTTGGTTTGATATTTGAAAAATCTGAACCAACCCAACCTATGTATATCGTTTACATGCAGATAGTCAACTTTGACACAAGAAAACTAATAAAATATTACATATATATGTAGCAATAATGAAAAGAAGGCTCACTCGAAAAAGAAAAATTGAAAAAGGAAGGCTGATGAATTGCTTCATTTTGGACAGAAATGATATAAATTTACAAGTGAAAAGTCAAAATTCAATCTTTTAATAAAATTCAAAACTAGGAAAAATAGTCAAGAACCGCTAACCTGTGGTATGTACTAGTACTAGTCAAAGAAAGGTCGTTGGCTGATCCGCAGCCCTTTTATCCGTATCCTTAAAGTCCTTGTTCTTTGTTTTAGAATCTACTAATAGTAGTAAAAGATAGCTCGTGCTGCACCCGGGCCCAAGCGTTGGGTTACATATTGTAAACTTTTAACGTGGGTACACATGATCTTCTTGTCTACCAACCTATGGTATGTTAATATTAAATTTCGTCTACTATCTGTTAGTCTTAATATTTGGTTAAGACCTCTCCAAAGATGGAAGTTATTTAATCAACATTAATCAGTAAATTATTATGTTATTAATTTAATAGTCAATCTTAATAGTTGAAAATTTTAAATTGTTGAATGTGACAAATTTACTCTAATGTCCAAAAAAAAAAAAACATAAGTTTGCTCTACATAAATCGCTATTTGATTTATGCATTTTTGTTCATGTAAGGTTGTTGGATTTACATTATTTTTACATTAGTTTTTCCTTTTGTTACGCTAAGAATATTTTTTGTGTTTCAGAATTAAATTTTCATGGATCCTCCAATTCTTGAAATAAAATAGGTTTATGTTATCTCTACATATTTTTTGTTAACTTTTTAGATCTCTCTGTAAAATCGTTATAAAACTTCAATATATCCAGCTGAAGTTAAAAGTTTGTGATTAATTTAACAAAGTTATCCTTCACTAAATATAATCTTTAATTACCTATTCAAATTAATCACAAACTTATAGTGAATCAAAATTTATATTCAAAAGTTTACACATTAACAACACCTCTATATTTGTGTCTAAGATCCAAAAAATATTTAATAAATTTTTTTATAGCGAATCTCTCATAAAATTTGAAAACCTATATTCTCTTTGATACTCAGTATCATTAGTGGAGACTATTCTCACTTCTCGTGTACACTCTATTATTATACCATTTCAATAGAAAAGTACATTTTACATGAAAATAGTTTATGCCGTATTAACAAGCAATTTGTTTAATGATATATTTGTATACATTCATTATTGAAGTATTATAATACAGTCAGACCTTTCTATAACAACTATCCACTATAATAATATTTTATTTTATATTATAATATATATTTTATATAACAACACTTTACTATAGCTGTCAAAATAAATCGAATCAATCGAGGTTGATATAAAAAAAATTTACTATAGTATTGTATACGGCTAAAATCAGAGAATCCGATTTTACGATCATTACGGCACTCAGAAGGCTCGAAAGTTCGAGTTTTGGCATCGAGGGGGCATATCGAGGGTTCTCGACCCCGAAGCAATGTAGATCGAACACCATCATGGAAAGGCGGGAAACTCTCAAAAGGCACGTGCTTAAAACTGACCAAGTACGCAAAATAGTACAAGCCCATACCGTGGCATTAAATGGCTGTACCAGCCATCTCTCTTTTGTAATAATTACACATGTACTATGTTGGAATTCCCCTTCATATATAAAGGGGACCCTTATCACTTTGTAACACACATGATATTCAATATAAGAACAAAAACATTCTCTACAATTGTTTCACTGATTTATTGCCTTTCATTTATTGTGTTCATTAGTTGTTCTTCATTTATTACTCGTTATTAATCACAAATAGGCCGTCTTTGAGGCCTTCAATACTGCTATATCATTCTTGACAGCCCCTTGTCAAGCTCTTGAGCGTGACCTCGAGGCTCATTCCGATCAAGCTCGAGACCCCGTCTCTCCATTGCTCGGTTTGCATAATCTCATTACCCTTTGCTCTTATTTCATTTTCTAACTTCTCACCTAGAATCTACTGCCTAAACAACTGGTATTAAAGTAGATCACATATTTTTAGAACCATTAAATCAAATATAATTGTAATTACCATTTTCAAGGTAAACAGTTTGGCGCCCACCGTGGGGCTAAAAATAATAGTGATTGTTTTGGTGCTGGTTTTCTAAAAACACAAGTTATTCTTTACACTTTTTCTTGTCCAAGAATCTTCAATTTCAGGTCGGAAAATGTCTAACTCGGTAAACGCACATGAAAACAACGGTCCTGAGGATCACAGCGAGAATGGCGCAGCTACTTCAGGTGGCGGTGTACCACCGTAAAACCCTGAAGGGGCACCGGTGAAAATACCTGTCGATGAAGGCTCACGCAACGCTCAACATGTCGATGTGAGTTCTCATACAGACGAAAGTGTGCGTGAAGGAGACTAGCATGAAGCACAGGGAGCCCCTGCTCAAAAGGAAATAGAAGTTAGTCTTCATGTCATTTTTGAGATGTTGCAAGCACAAAAAGTGGCTATTGCTCAGCTACAAAGCCATCAGAGAACCCCAAGCACAGCACTACCAGAAAGGCTCCTCGAGTCGAACAAGCACCAGAAATGTCGAGCAACAATGGGTCAACAGCTGACCCCGCCATTATGAAGATGCTCGAAGACCTCACAAAGAGGATTGAATCGGGCGAGAAGAAGATAGAAGCTAACGACAAAAAAGTGGAGACCTATAACTCGAGGGTCGATCAGATCTCGGGCGCACCCCCGATTCTGAAGGGTATAGATTCAAAAAAGTTCGTACCAAAGCCATTCCCATCAAGTGCAGCCCCGAAGCCCATCCCGAAGATATTCAGAATGCCTGATCTCCCGAAGTACAACGGGACCTCGGACCCTAATAAGCACATTACTGAATACACATGTGTTGTGAAAGGGAACGACTTAAGAAATGACGAGATTGAATCTGTTCTATTGAAAAAATTTGGAGAAACACTATCCAAAGGGGACATGATGTGGTATCATAACCTGCCCCCGAACTCGATAGATTCATTTGCCATGATGGCGAACTCCTTTGTGAAGGCACATGCTGGTGCCATCAAGGTCGCTACAAGGAAATCTGATGTCTTACAAATCAAACAAAGAGAGAATGAGATGTTGAGGAAGTTCGTATCCTGCTTCCAACTGGAACGAATGGAATTACCATCGGTCTCCGATGATTGGGCAGTACAAGCCTTCGCTCATGGCTTGAATGAATGAAGCTCGATAGCTTCAAAGCAGTTGAAACAAAACTTGATCGAGTATCCCGCCGTAGTTTGGGAGGATGCGCACAATTGGTATCAATCAGAGATCAGAGTCGAGGATGACCAATTGGAGGCCCCCTTGGGCTCGGTGTATCCCAGGAAGCTCTTAGTAAAGGAATCGAGTCTCCCAGAAAGCGAGCCGAGGACAAGCAAAGAAAGGTATCAACCGTATATAGAAAATCGGATAAATATCCCGAGGCGTAACATACCTCGAAGTGACCAAAGGATGGATCGGGGACAGAATCCTCGGGGACTCATAAACAAAGCAGGGTTCGACAGGCACACAGGGCCGGTAGAGGCACCCCGACTATCTGAGTACAACTTCAACGTTGATGTTTCAGACCTCGTATCAGCGATAGGTAAAATCAAGGATACCAGGTGGCCGAGACCCGTACTATCAGATCCTTTGAAAAGGAACCCTAACCTAATAGGTGAATATCATGGTGCCCATGGTCATAGGACCGAGGATTCCAGACAGCTTCGAGAAGAGGTAGCCCGACTAATTAGCAAAGGGCACCTTTGAGAGTTCCTCAGTGGCCGAGCTAAAAACCAATTTTGGGAAAGAGAAGCGAACATGAAGAATGAAATATAAGAAACACGACACGTCATCCACATGATTATTGGAGGAGTTGACGTCCCTCAAGGACCCATTTTTGAGCAAACAAAAGTATCCATCACCAGGGAAAAACGAACTCAGAGCTACATAACTGAAGATGCTCTTTCATTCAGCGATGAGGACATCAAGACCTTGTCTCAACTTCATAATGACGCACTGGTACTTTATTTTCTTTTGAATAAATTTCAAGTTAAACGTGTGCTCATGGATCCATGTAGCTCGGCCAATATAATTAGGTCGAGGGTGGTAGAGCAACTCGGGTTGCTCGACCAGATCGTGCCCGCCTCCCATGTCCTCAACGGATTCAACATGGCGAGTGAAACAATGAAAGGGGAAATCATCCTCCCAGTCAGCGTGGCCGGTACAATTCAAAACACCAAGTTTAATGTCATCGAAGGTGACATGAGATACAATGCATTGCTCGGAAGGCCATGGATTCACAGTATGAGGGTGGTTCCGTCAACCCTTCATCAAATGATGAAGTTCCCTACGAAGGATGGAATAAAAATAGTATACGGGGAACAACACGCAACTAAAGAAATGTTCGCAGTACACGATGTGGCACCGACGCCGACACCTTCTACATCGAAGGAGACAAAAATAAGCAAGTAGCCAAGTAGTGACCACAAACCGCATCCTCGGTGAACGAATAAAGGACTGTGCCGCGTCCTCGGAACGAGTAACTGAAGCATATCGAGGCTTGAATGCCACCACAGTTAAGGTACAATCCTCTCCCTCTTTCCTTCACGTTTTACACTATCATATGTCCAGGTGTTCGATTGAAAAGAATCGGAGCACCCTCCAGCTCGAAGGCCTTAGGTTTTAAAGCATGCATTGCGCTCTTTTTCCATCACATCGAATTTTATCCCAAATGGGTTTTACCGGCGAGCTTTTTAACGAGGCAACACCCATATGCTACCTAAGAAGAACTCACCAAGTATTCAAGGCTTCTCTTGGATCAACCTCAAATACTGAGGGGCATCCACCCGCGAGATCAATGAAACATGCCAAAGAGGGTCTCGACAGGAGAACGATGTATAGGACCAAACGGTCGAATGAACCGTGTCCACATAGAATAATCGAACCCTCGATGGTGAAAAATGTGTACTTGTACCAAGTAATCGGAGAAGAATCTTTTTGTGTACTTGTACCAAGTAATCGCAGAAGAATATTTTATCATCAAAACACTTCGCGCGTCAAAGAAGTTTGCTATTTTCACAGGAAACGACCCCAAGGACAAAAATTTTCCAAACACTCAGGGACTTCCCTCGACAGTCACTCCATCGAGTCACCAAAAACTCGAAGCCGTAAGACCTCAGGGCCGGAAAATTCAAGTTCGTAAGCCCTCCATGAGGCAATGTCAACAACGTAAGCCCTCCATGAGGAAATATCAATAGTATAAGCTCTCCATGAGGCAATATCAACAGTATAAACCCTCCATTAATGCAATATCAACAATATAAGGCCTCAATGAGGCATGCTCAAAATTACAAGCCCTCAACGAGGCAACTTTAAAATTGTAAGACCTTAAAAAAGTCATAACCTCGACTTGGGGACTATCCTCGACAGTCACCCCATCGAGTAATCAAAAACTCGAAGGCATAAGACCTCAGAGCCGGTAACTTCGAGCTCATATGCCCCCCATAAGGCACCAATGTAAGCCCTACATGAGGCAACATCAAAACTGTAAGACATCAAGCATGGTATGTACAAATTTGTAAGACCTTAAAAAGGCATAATCCCGATATCAAAGTCAAGGCTATATATTCGAACTTGTAAGACCCCTAAAAAGGCATACCCTCAATATAGACGCCGAGACTATCTCACTTGGGGACTAAAAAGCTACGGCCAAATGCAATGACCACCGTCATGAGGCTCCGGCCAAACTAACGCAACTCGGAGACGTCCGACTATTGCCACAAAATCACAGGCCTCCAATTACTTCGAAAAAACTTCGACAATAACTGTTTAAATGTTGTACCGACCCAACGCGTAAGAGCCCAAGCCGCCAGCCACATTAAAGGGCGTACCGACCCAATGTGTAAGAGCCCAAGTCGCCAGCCTAAAGAGCCTCAGGGCCGATTCAAAAAACCTGAGGTTCGATAAGCTCGAGTCGAAACCCGACTCGAAGACTGAGCTCGAAACGGTTAACTAAAGCGCCTAAGGGCCAAATGCGTAAGAGCCCGAGTGCTAACCATATCAAAGGGCGTACCGACCCAATGCGTAATAGCCCACGGGCCAGCCTAAATAAAAGTCCTCAGGGCCAATTTATAACCCTAAGGGTTTCATCCCAAAGTCCAATTCATCGGGCTAATTATCGACAAGAAAATCAGAAAAACCAAAGAATGTTTCATATATATATATATATATGTGTGTGTATTACAAATATGCATTTACAATGCTCCCACAAGAGTTTTTACAAAGAAAAAGGAAGGAAAACCTAGTCTGATCTAGGGACCAGCTCCCTCGGAAGCCTTCAAATATCAGCATCGACACCGGAAGAAAGGAAAAACTTGGCGTCGATCTCATCCGCCTTGGCCTGGTTTATATCTTTCGAGAGATCAAAGCCCCTAGAATGAATCTCTTCGAGAGTCTCCCTCTGAGACCTATATCAGGCATAATTATTGCCACTCCTCTCTCTGTTAAAAGCTCCCTTCAGCTCAGCCCGAGCATCAACGACATCTTTCAAATAAATGGCCACTTTTAATCGGCCTTTGCTCGAACTTCTTCAGCTTCAGCCTGGGCATCCATGACCTCGACCTTCATATTAAAAATATCAGTCTCGAGCTTGGCAATCCTGCTCTTCTGAATTGAGCTATCTTCTCGAGCATTGCAAAGTTGTATCTCGAGGGCAGCAACCTTGGCCAAAGCATTTCTTTGGGCCGTTGCATGAACGCCTATTTGTGCCTTCAACGCATTGCATTCAGAAATAACATGCCCAACTTCACCCCAAAGGCGTTCCAACACTTCTGTTTTTCTCTGCAACTGAAGCACCAAAACATTAATTCCCCAAGGCAGGAAAGGAAGCACATACTCCCTCAAAATAAGGATTAACCGTTGCTCGATATTGCCTTCGTAATCTTGGCTTCGATTCACCTCCGATCGAAGGCATATCAATTCTTTTGTCTTCTCATTATAGAGAAACCTGAGAGATTTCTCCTTGCCCAAGGTTTCCCGCAACTTGGCCTCGCAACGGAGCAGCTCGGACTTGAGCTTGTCAAAAGCCTACGAAAAAGAAGCTTTAATTCAAAAAATGAAAATACAAAACGGAAAAAACAACAAAGTCGATCAAAACTCACCTCGGAACAGAGTGCTGAGCCTCCTCAAATGTTGAGCGCGCGTCTATTGGCCTAGCCCCATCGACCCTAGTTGAACCGCTCTCGATAGGGGCATGACCACTCGAGACCCCACTTGGTTCGAGCGGCCCCCGGCCCCGAATGTCCCTCGAAGTACCTTTGAGGGTAGAAGCAGACGATGGTAGAGGAATCTTGCTCCTTCCCTCTCGAGGAATCTCTCCCTCAAAACTAGATGTCTCAGGCCTAACAAAATCGACAACCTCGGGAGGGCATCTGGCTCGAGCCGTAGACGAAGAACCATCCTCCCGAGGAGATTTGATGTCCACAGAATGACCGAAGTATATAAAGTCCTCCTCAGCAATGACATCTCCTTTGTGTCTCCGAGAAGGCCCCGCCTCATTGAGAATGTCCTCATCCGTAGAAGATCTTTTTCGCTTATTATCCTCCCTCGGCTCCGAAGCCGAAGGGCCTTGCCTCTGCTCGAAGGGACACGGTCTCACCTCGGAGAATCCACAAACACCTGCGGTGGCAGAGTTAGTACACATAAAATAAAACACTACTCAAAAGGCAACCACATGGCTCATACCGTGGTACTTTGCTTCCCATCTACCCTTCGACATATCTCGCCATTTGCATTCGTCATATGTTGAGGAAGCTGCAGCCTTCGAGTCCAGTTTGCAAGGTCGGGGCCTCCTCCGGCATCCATAGGACCGCTGAGAAAGAGAAAAAGAAACACTCTTATAAATCGGTGAGAGTAAAGGACACTAAGGTACGACATGGTACTTACGTTTGAAGTTCCATTTTTCGGTAAACGGAAGGAACTCCGCAGGAATAATGTCGATGGTCCTCACTCGGACAAATCGGCTCATCCATCCTCCATTCCGGTCCTCATCATCGTTGGCGATGAAAGGCTTGGTGGAACGACGTCGTAATAAAATCAGGCCTCGATAATGCTGAGTCCAATATAATCTAATAAGGTGGCTAAGGGTAAACTCGAGCTTAGCCTTTTTGGTAAAGTACCTCATCATCAGCACTATTCTCCAAAAGGACGAATGAATATGAGCCAGGGTGACTCGGTACCTTTTGCAGAATTCGAGCACAATGCGGTCGAGGGGGCCCAATGTAAATGGATATGTATACACGCTCAAGAGTCCCTCCACATAGGTCATAATGTCATCTTCTCGAGAAGGAATCTGCAGCATTACATTTTCTCCCCATCCGCAATCTCTCCTCACGGCCTCGAGGTGGTTTTCTTCTATCGATCGAATAAACCTCGACGCATGCTCTCGATGGCCCGGGGAATCGAAGGGTTTCTCTAGTGCAAAATCTTTTATCAAAGCAAAACAGTTCGAGGTTAACTCGCCATATGCCGGCGGTGTATCACCGACCGGGAAAGAAGCAGAGGTAAGGTTTCCCTCTTCTTGGTGAATGGATTCGGGCACGATAGCCATAACTACTCAAGAAAAGGTAAAGAGGAAGAAATGAAAAAAGTTTTGCAAGATGAGAAAAGGAAGAGAACGTTGAACGGAAAGCTAGTTTTTCAAAGTTACAAGACTTAAAATGAAGAGGAATAAAGTATACATATATATATAACAAGCGGCGGCTATTCAACTACTTTGAAAGCCAGTTAACTCTAACAAAGTTGTCATAACTTTGGGGAAGTGTACCGGTGGGGCCACCTCGGTCATGTCACATGAATGACACTGTCACACATCGTTCGAGGGATCAAAAATCCCATGCCGACCTAGCCTCGAGAAGGTATTCTATCTCGAGAGGATCTACTATTACAGGTACGAGTTCTGAAGGTCTAAAATCGAAGCTTGGAAGTCGACTTTTGCGTAAGCATTGCAGGGCAAAGTTTGGGAGATATGTAACAGAGAGATATTTTATTTCAAAAATGCATTTACAAGGGTATTTCTACAAAACTTCCCCCCCCCGAGGGTCCCATATACAAAAAAGAAAGAAAGCAAAACAGTAGGTGAATCCACTCTTCGCCTTCGCTGCTGCCCGAGCCACTTTCAGAGCCCTCATCTGACGTAGTCGGCATTACCGATTCTTCCTCCAGGGGCCTGGATTTTTCGATCTCGGCAGAGAGATCGACACCCTTGGCGTTCATTTCCTCGAAGGCTTGTCTCCTGGCTTGTATGCAAGCATGGGAAACTGCCCGAGCTGGTTTTAGCTCGGCCTTCTCAGATATCTCCCTGGCCCGGTCATTCGCGATAGCAACATCCCTTTTGTATGAAGAGACGAACTCGTCGGCCTCATACTTGGCCGTAGATAGTGCAGTAGCCTCCTCCTGAGCACCTTGAAGAAGGTCTTGAATCAAGGATAGCTTCCCCCGAAGCGCGTCCCTCTTCGAAGCCACGATGTCATGCAGCCGAGCCAGCTCAAGGATCTCGGCATCCTTGGCCGCAACATCCTCTTGGAGCTGCTCCACCAGGGCATCCTTCCGCCTAATCTGAAAGACACAGAAAATAAGCCGATTAGAACCAAGTACGACGATGAAAGATAATATTGTGAGTACCAGAATACCTGCTCGGTGAAGTCGGTCTTCTCTTGGAGAACTCTCTCCGAGCCTGCTCGGAGGTTGATCAATTCCTCCTCTTTTCGGGCACATAGAGCCTTGATGAGTGGCTAGAATTCATGATTTTAAGCATTATATACCTTGCATTTTATGAGCTTTAATGATAAAATACACGTCGTATGTGTCTAATGGGGTTTGTTTTATGTGTAGGTGAATTGGAAATGGAAACGGGGCTAAACGGATGCAAATACGTCAAAGAATACGCGAAAAGGGACGCCCGGACGATAGCCGGGCAGTGGAGTCAAATAGCCTGGGGTAGCCTGGCGTTACCCAGGCGTTAGACCCATAACGCCTGGGGGGTCCTGGCGTTACCCAGGCGTTAGAGCTGTAACGCCAGGGGCTGCCTGGCCTTATCCAGGCGTTTGGGCTGAAATGTCAGGGTCCCGGAACGGCCAGAAATCGAGTTTTGACGGGTTTTAAGTGTTTCCAAGTTAGAATAGAAGTCTTTGAGACGTTTAGGGTTCATTCTAAACATATAAATAGACCCAAAAACATCACATTAGGGGGCTTATGCAGATTTTCGACTGGGGATTCGACAGAGGATTCTACTGAGTTTTTCTTCTCTTCTCTTCTTTTAGTTTTATAGTNGCTTATGCAGATTTTGGACGGAGGCACACTCTTGACGGAGGATTCTACTTAGTTTTTCTTCTCTTCTCTTCTTTTAGTTATATAGTTTATTCGTTCTAGAGTATTGGGTGTTACATGATCGTTGTAGTTGAAGTTTGAATTATTCTGATTGTTTATCTTAATTGGTTTGTTTATTAAATCTTGTGCTTAATTATTCAATTGCTTGATCAT
>MDKJ01080501.1:0-26916 GCA_005239525.1 Nicotiana knightiana | reverse complement strand
ATATATAGATAGATAGATAGAGAGAGAGAGAGAGAGAGAGAGAGAGAGAAAGAGAGAGAGAGAATTATGCTCGTTCAACGTGTGGACTAGTGCAAATACCTTTGGAATTTTAGCCTATTATGAAAATTTTCCATTTGGCTTCTCCTTGGACCTCACATTACTTATTATATGACTCATACACTTATTCACCACATCCAATTCATTAATATTATATTTAAAGCACATAAAATGTTATAATTAGTCTACCTGACACCCCGAATCCTATATTGCTTAGCAAAATGTTCCGGGGCCTTACATTCTCCCCTAGTAGATGATGATTTTTTCCTTCCTTCGGGGCTTCCCTTCCAAACTTGTGCACTACCTTGTGGCCCTCCCTGAAATTATTGTAAAGACCCGTAAAATTTTTCTTGTTTAAAAATAATGCCGAACGAGTCCCCGAGTTGTTTTTATTGTGGAAAATTTTTGAAACAAACCTAAATTGAGTAAAAAGTACCCCGAGACTTAAAGAATATAATTTTACAGAAAGTGGGTGTTATGTGACGCACTATGTGATCGCACAACGTGTATGCAGACCGCACAATGGTCGCATACCTGGGCAGATCACTGCCCCATTTGAAGTCAATTATACGGTCCAGTATGCGATCGCATAACGTGTATGTGGACCGCACAATTGTCGCGTACCTGGGCAGTGTGTTTCGAATTTGGCCCATCTTGAGGGCCACTATGTGGTCGAGTCTGCGGACCGCATGTCAGGAATGCGATCACATTCCTGACCGCATTCTTGTGTCGGGACCTGTTTTTTCTAATTTTTAAAATCCGACCCCAGTTCATTAAAATACCCCTCCCCTTCATTTTTAACCATTTTTCTGAGATATTAGAGAGAGAAAGTCCCAACTTCATCAAATTGGTCTTCCTTCATCACTCAAGCTTGGAACTAATCAAGTAGAACACAAATTTCTTCACTCTAAGAGGTAAGCTTCTACCCCATTAACTCTAAATTTCTAGATTTTTGTTAAAAGGAAACATGGGTAGGATAGTTCATAAATATGGGGTTAATAATCTTGCATGCATGTACCCAATTTATCATAATCTAGTAAGGAAAAATAGGTTGGGGTAACCTTTCACTAAAAAGAGGTTATTTAATCTAAAATAACACCTAGTGCTTGATAGAAAGCTCAAATGACAAGACATGTTCATGATTCCAAATTCTAAGTTTAAATGTGTCGTATTGTGAATTAGATCGAAGATGCTAGAAGGTCCAGTGATTTGAGATAGAAATTAAGGAAAGATCCCGATTCGAGGTATGTATGGATAGCTTTAACCTTCGTAGAATCTTCTTGTCGGGTCCGAGTATTCGATATGTGTACCTTGTTTGGAAATATGTGAATTGATTGTTCAAACGTGTTGAGACGTAAGATTTTATTCTCTGATTTTCCTAGTTGACTGTCATGCTACCGTGCCACATGAGGTTTGAAAATATTGATGATGTGCTCAAATGTGGGAATGTGTAAAATGGCTAAAAGCCGTGTGTGGAAAATAATGAAAAAGGGTATTGTGAAATGATGTAAATGAGTTAACGATTATGGCAACACCGTGTACATGAATTACTACTTTATGAGAGTTATGGTGCCTTGGGCCCAATAAATAAATTGTTGATATGAATTTGTATTCCTTAAAATGATGATTCTTGTGATGCAATTGTTTGTGGTTGTTGTTGTGAATTTAAATTGTCAGGCGGGGTCGGTTTGCGCACCGCAACACGAAGTAATAAGGTTGATAGGTTGTGGTGATAAGGGTGGCCGAGGTAATAAGGGTGGTCGAGGTAATAAGCATGAAATGCGATCGTTATCACTACTGAAATGAAAATCTATGAGCTCTTGAATATGATGATGTTGAAAGGGAAAAAAGGGAGAGATTGTGAAATTTGTTTGATTTTGGTTGTTTCCTTCCACGTGTATTGATTAATTGGTTCAATTACTGTTTCTTAATTGTGTATTGTTTGATTGTACTTGGGATAAAGTTTGTTTATACATACTAGTACTATTTCACAGTACTAACGTACCTTTTGCGAGGGCGCTACATCTTTTATATAGATGTATGGGGTCCATAGCAGGTTGCTCAGCTCGCCGTTAGTGGTGCTTCCTCCTCATCCTTTTTCAGCTGTACTAGTGAGCCCCATTTCCTCTCGGGGCCATGTGTAGTTCATGCCATCTCCTTTTTAAATATATTATGTATTGTAAGGTATAGCCGGGGCCTTGTTGCCGGCAAGTATTGTATAAACTCCTAGTACTCTTAGAGGCTCCGTAGACACTATGTGGGTGTATATGTATACTTTGGGCAGTGGTTGAATGTACTCGTAATCATGGTCCGTATCGGGAAGTGATGTGTCTATTATGGATATTTTGGGAAATCTAGTATAATAACGTAAAATGAGGAAAAGTTAGATTTATTGTGGTAATCATACACTTTTAAGCTTATCTCATTGTTTCACATAAATAATGTATGTTATAAACACGGGGAAACGTGTTGGGTAGGAAAGGAAAATCAGGTTCTCTTGACTGGGGACACCCGGTCGAGTGTCGGTCGCGTCCCTCGATTTTGGGGCTTGACAATTATGAATGATTGTCGGCTGGTTCCGCTGGAGCATTAACGACCTGCATGTGCATATGATCCAATCGTGAGAAACACTGCCAGTGTTTAAAAAATTGATCACCTCTGTTGCGTCTGTTTCGATGATCAAGGGGGTGTAATATAATCCAGGATGCAACTTGTTACTACTGTCACCAAGCAGACGAAACTATTTCTCACCTATTTCTTACTTGCATAAATACACATGCATTCTGGCAGGAACTAGGGATCCTACATCATATCAATAATCTTACTACTAACCTGAACACACATGATTGGCTGTATGAGATCTTAACCTACAAGGGTTTCACATTTCCCTATAATATCAACCCACGCACCTACTTACCACTATGTCTGTGGAATTTCTGGCTAACTCGAAACAGAAATCTTTACAATCTCACTAGAGATAAATCTAGTGTGAAACATATGAATCAACAAGCAACTGAATTTTCCTACTTAGCTGCTCGATACCATAGAGGAAATAAAATAAAACCTATAAACCTAAAATGGAGTCCGTCAAAGGAAAATTCTTATAAATTAAACACAGATGGAGCACACTCGTCAACAAATGCTGGCATTGGAGGGATAATTCGGAACTCCAAAGCAGAATGGATATTGGGTTTCTCAGGCACTGTGCCAAGGGATTCTTCCATCGCGACAGAATTACATGCACTGATAACTGAGCTTAAATTGGCTACGACTACAACCTAATACCATTGGAGGTGGAGGTGGATTCTAAAGAGACTGACACAATGCTCCAACTCAATAATATATCATTTGCTAATATGTTGACTGATTGCAGGTACCTCCTAGACCTGCTAGGTAGGCCACCAGTTCAACATGCGTACAGAGAGCAAAATAAGGTTGCGGATCACCTAGCTAAGGCAGGCAAAGGTTTTGGACATGACTCTGTGCCGTTTATTTTTGAACTGATCCCCTCTTTTGTTTAGCACATTTTTGATAAAGACAGGAAGGGCATATCAGCGCAGTCCACAAGCGCAGGAACTATTTTGAATGAAGTCCCCTTTATTCAAGTCGGTTATAGTGATGTTATCACTAGTAGGCATAGTAGTAGTACGGTTCAGTGTAATAGCACACTAGTTTGTAATAGTACAATAGCTTGTAATAGGGTGCTCTCTATGCACCACCCCTCTGTACGCACTAGTTAAGGTAATATATATTAAATCTTTCTGGCCAAAAGAAAAACCTCAAAAATAAAATCACCACACATGGTTGATTAGTGTTTCTTTGAGTAATAATGATAAATTCTCTTTTACAGTATATTAGCACAAATTTTCTTTCTTCTCCGCAAGAAATATTAAAAACTCCCTTCTTCCTCCTCAATAACCACACAAGGATAAAGGGTACTTAGTTTATGAATTCTAACCTAGTTTTGAAGAGATTTAAAGTTCGACTCTGGGCAATTTCTATAGTGGTGAATTCAACGATTCTTTCGCTGCATAGAAAAAGTGTTAGTGAAAATATAAGTACAGTTGAAAATTGAAATGAAGAAAATAAAATATCTTCAGACTAAGGCGCGAATATCTCGCTTTCTGTATGGAGATTCAAGCCTACTGCAGCAAAGTCTTTACTGGTCTAGTGACTAGTAGTAATCTTCTTGATTTGTCTCCCCAAGATACAATAGTCCGATCACGCCGTATGACTCGAACAAACTCTGGAGAAGTTGTTCAGTTCAAAGCTCCACCAAGATGTACTCCTTCCTTCAACAAAAGTAAAACTCTCGTCTTCTTTTTTTGACAACTTTAACTTCATTTTTTAGCACTATACACTTTTTTACATACCACGTTATAGAAGAAAGACTCCTATTTATGTGTAGGAATTCTTCTTTGAATTAAATTGGAAGAAAGCTGGGTAATAAGTTGTGAAATCATGGAGAACAAGGGATAATGGATGAATTAGTGTGTAATTAGTGGTAAAACACGTAAGAGTAATTATAAAATAGTTATGACCATTTTCTACGTCATGGAGTAGTGGAAGTTATGGTCATTTTCAAGATCATGGGTAATTAAGAAGAAATCATAGGATACTTCATTTTTTTATATTAATATGTCAATATTCTAACAAAAAATACACAATTCGTTATTTTTGCTCCGCAATTTATTCTTACATTGGTATTAGAGCAAGTTTCATTGTTTCCTGGTTTGCATCTTCTCTATTGAATTTTGTTTTTTTTAATATTTTGCTATTTCTAATGCAATTTGCTTCTGCGCTATTGTAGCTAAAGAAAAGAAAACGAAACACTTGTTGACCAACTGTTGAGAGCTCTCTATGTTTAATTTTATTTTTTTGGTATAAAAAGGGTTTTGAGGAATCCTATTTACTATAAAGATTTCGATGTACTGCATATAATGTTGCAAGATTATATTTCTTAACCCTATGAAAATTTTGATATATTTTGTTATAATATTTTTAATACTAGCTAGGAAAGCACATGCATAGCACAGACCCAACACAGTTAACATAGTTTTTTGAAGTCTTCTAGTAAAGAGTTGTACCCAATCTTTTGAAGAAAATTATATTATTGCGTAAAATAAAAGTAATATTTTACTCTTGAAAATAAACGTAATCATAATAAAAGTAATATAAAATTAATATCACAAAACTATTTTACTCTTGAAAATAAAAAATTTGTTTTAAACATTCTTGAGTATCTAGAAAGTGAAACTATTATTTTAACATTTCAATGGAAAGTGATAACCAGTCTTACGTTTCTTAAAAAAATATTCAGGACTTAAAGAAATATATAAGGCATAGCTTAATTATATAATTTTAAAATTATGATAAATACAACAAAATTTAAAATTATTTGCTTTATATCCATCATAATGAATGATAAAATATAATTTTGGTGTCCAAATTAACTAGATTTCTATACTAGTGTAGTATTCAACTAGAAAAAATTAACGACAAACAAAAACGCTGAGAGTGGTTATAAATACATTTTAAATGCTAATGTAGTGCATCATATTAAACTGAATACAACACCCAAAAATGCGTAAATATGCACAAGATTGAAAATAACAAAGTGACAGAGTTAAATTTGATTTCTAAAGAGCAAGGAATATAAAATTTGACCAGTATAAATGGATAAAATCCTACTATTATAAAGAAAGATTAAAATAATAATACCTAGAAACCAAAAGGATATGAGAAGGTCGAAGCCTTAGAAGTTAACGAGTGCCTACCACACTGTCTTTAGGAAATAGATGAAATGAGTAGTTCATGTTGATAACGTGTTAAGAAACTTAGCTCAAAGTAACAATATAAAATAAGAAAATAGACAATAGATATAGAGATAAAGAGAGGAGATATTATTATATTTGTTCAAGTGTTTTCAAGTGTGTACAATATTACTTCCCATCCTCTATTTATATGTATAGTATTACATAGAGGTATACAAAAGAATACCATAAACATAGCATTAAGTATTTGAGATCATGTAGGAAGATCATGGGGTAAATTATGTAGGTATGGGAGTTACAACTATAAGTATTAGAGTAGTGGGAGTTATAGAGATAATGGAGAAGAGTAGTGGGTGTTATAGGAGTTATGAACATCAACTATAATCTAATGTTTCATAACATTCCCCCTTGGTTAACTTAGGGGTCGTTTGGTATGATTCTAAGCAAAAAAAATTCAGGGATAAAAATTTTGTTCTTTTTTATCCTTTATTTGGTTACTAATCATGGAATAAATAATATCGGTAATTTATACATGTCGGATGGTGGAATAGCAATTTCAGATAAGTTATCCCATAATAAAGGAGTAAAATTGACAACCTCAGGATTAACACAACATATATAGCAACAACAACAATATACCAGTAGTATCCACATCGTGGGATCTGAAAAGGGTAGTGCGTGCGCAAACCATACCCCTACCTTGTGAAACTAGAGAGGTTGTTTTCAATATACACTCGGCTCAGAAAAACATAAACACCACATTAATTAAAAAGATAGACAATGAGAGACAACACCAAAAATCCATGTAAAAGTAGAATAGGAACAACATGATAACAAGATAATCAAAATGAAAGAAAATGACAGGTAGTCATACAAACTTACTACCAACAGAATGCGAGAGTGCGTACTAATCATATTGGTATGAACAATCTACCACCTACCCTACTACCCTAATCCTCGACCTTCACACCTTCATATCAAGGGTCATGTCCTCGGTCAGCTGACGCTACATCATGTCTTGCCTAATCATTTCTCCCCACTTCTTCTTCGGCCTACCTCTACCTCTTCGTAGGCCCTCCAGTGTCAACCTCTCACACCTCATCACCGGGGCATTTGTGCTCCTCCTCACATGTCCAAACCACCTATCTTGTCCTCAATGGGCCCACACCCACCTTGTCGTGAATAACCTCATTCTTTATCCTATCTAATCTAGTGTGCTCGCATATTCATCTCAACATCCTCATCTTTGCTACCTTCATCTTCTGGATAAGGGCAATCTTGACAGTCCAACACTCACCCCCATATAACATTGTCGGTCTGACCAACACTTTGTAGAACTTACCTTTAAGTTTTGATGGCACCTTTTTTGTCACATAAAACACCAGAAGCGAGTCTATATTTCATCCATCATGCCCCAATACGATGTGTGACATCTCATCAATCTCCCCATCCCCTGAATAATAGACTCAAAGTACTTAAAAATACCTCTCCTAGGGATGACTTGCGATTACAGCCTCACCTTCTCTTCCCCTTCCTGAGTCTCACCACTGAACTTACACTCCAAGTATTCTGTTTTGATCCTGCTAAGCTTGAAACCTTTAAACTCCAGGAACTGCCTCCATACCTCTGACCTCGCGCTCACACCGCCTCGTGTCTCGTCAATCAATACAATATCATCTGCAAATAATATGTACCACGACACTTCCCCTTGGATGTGGCGCGTCAGAACGTCTATCGTCAGGGCAAATAAAAAAGGGTCGAGTGTCGACCCCTAGTGCAACCCCATCATGACCAAAAAATGCTCAGTGTCCCCTCTCATCATCCTCACTCGCGGCTTTGCTCCATCATACATGTCTTTAATCATCCTAATGTAGGCAACAAGTGCACATCTAGCCTCCAAACACTTCCACAAAACCTCCCCCCCGGGACTTTATCATACGCCTTTTTCTAAGTCAATGAACACCATATGCAAGTCCATATTCCTCTCCCTATACTACTCTATCAAACTCATAAAAGGTGAATTGCCTCTGTAGTCGAGCGCCCCGGCATATTCTCATAAATATACATACTCCTCCTCACTTTTTTCTCCACCACATTCTCCCAGACTTTCATAGTATGGCTAAGCAGCTTGATACCCCGATAGTTATTTTAATTTTGGATATCACCCTTGTTCTTGCATAAAGGAACCATCGTGCTCCACCTCCACTCCTCAGCTTCCTTCTTCGTTCTAAAATTGACATTAAATAACCTAGTGAGCCACTCCAAGCCTGCTTTGCCCCCACTCTTCCAAAACTCCACTGAGATTTCCTTCGACCCAGTCGCTTTGCCCCTGCTCCTCTTACGCATCGCCCCCTCCACTTATTCAACTCTAATCTTCCTATAATACCCAAAGTCATAACGACTCCCAGAGAGTTCCAAATCACCCAGTACAATGTTCAGGTCCTCCTCCTCATTCAAGAGACTATGGAAGTAGGTATGTTATATACGACGGCAAGCCCCTCATCCAACAAGACTCTACCTTCTTCGTCCCTGATGCACTTCACTTGGTCCAAGTCACAGGCCTTCCATTCTCTTACCTTGGCCAACATGAACAACCTCTTATCTAACAGTCAATAAAAAATAATCCCACAATAACTAATCTCAGTACAATTAATTCCAACATAATTAATCTCAGCATAACTTGTCTTCAACTTTCAAACCAAATTACCTATTAGAGTTAACTTTGGATCAAACCTATAGTATGATCATGAGAAAAAAAGGTATTTATAATTTTTTATATAAGGAGAAAATAATTACCTTCAAATAGTTCTTATAATAAATTGCCAAATCTAATTAACCGTTGAATTTTGACAAGAAATTAACACTTTAAGATTAGAGTATGATTACTTTCTTGATAAGTTCGAGAAATACTTAGTGTACAAGTAAGATTATGTGCTTGTCCGAAACTAATTTTTTACTGGTCTAAAGCTAAATGGTCCGATTAGTTGGTATTCGTATTAAAGAGGAAATCGCTCTTATTAGGAATTTCTCCATAAATAAGAATTTGAAACAGAGATGAGCTGCAAGCCCTAAATCAGGTAAAACTAAAATTTACACATTAATTATCAAAGGTAAATGACTAATAATTAATAATTACGAATATATTCGTAATTGACTTAAAATATAATTAGCATTTAAAATTTCATTAATTAATCTCATTGACCATAACATTTGCATTTCTTTCTAATTATTACTTTAAAATTTTCCATTTTGTATTATTAAATTAATCAAATTTGAGTTTGAGTCTAACATAAACATTAATTTGTACAATTCAATCGCACTTAAAGTCTATATCCATTTAAGTTGTTGATGCTTATATTTTGTCTAACTCAATCGGCTTATTATGAATTTAAATTTTTTTTTAAATGCATAACACTGAGCACAAAAGAAAATGTGGGAGTCTAACTTAGCCTCAGCTCAAACTAGGCTTAGGTTGGAAAAAAGACACTATACTCTATGTAAAAATAATAGTCGAAAAAATATATAAACTTATATATATATTATATACAAAAATTATACAAGTTTTATTCACTTTTTCGACTACCAGATTCAAATATTAATAATTTCTGACGTTGGTTAAAAATAATAATAATCTGATTAGATAAGAGTTCGACTTAGAGCTCGATATTGGACTCGGCCTGCTAGACTCAGTGCCAATGCGCTTGGCCTCAGATACTATGGGCCCATTTGGCCATAAAAAAGATTCACTTTTTTTCCAACCAGTATTTAACCATAAAATTTTCAATTTTCACTTGAACATGAATTTCAAAAAAATTCGAAAATTTAAAAAAACTCCAAAGACTTATTTTTCAAAATTTTCACTTCAGATTATTCACAAAAATTCAAAAACAGCCCAAAATTATATTCATATCCAAACACAACTCAAATTTTGAAATGCCATTTTCACATTAAAAAAAATTCACTTTTTCAGAATTTTGCAATTCTTATGTCCAAACGCCCACTATAGCTAGCTCGATTGAGCTCAACTTAGTACCATAGAAAACTCAATTGGACTCTCAATGTAGATGTTACCTTTTTCAAAGTCCTAAAAGAGAACTAACTGGATTGGAATTTCATCATAAGTTGGCAGATATAACTAGCCAGAAAGTAGCATAGGAATGTGGGAATTCAACATAAATAATTAAAGTGGGCACAGGCACAGCAGATCAAAGTCCACAGGGAATAAGATTGAAAGACAACTCGGGAGAATTGTTACTCAGATTCAACATCATCAAAACTTTCTTTCAAAATGATCAATGAAGTTGCCAAAACTCGCCTATAAGCCATTTTTCACAATACAATGGGCAACTTTCTGCTAAGACTCGGAACAGCATCCAATCTAACACCGGCTCTCACTGGTCGCCAGGCAAACTCTTAATAATATCAGAATCACCTGTAATCCAGAAAAGTAAACAGGGAACGCGTAAGAAACCAACAAGACAATATTATATGTAACAGCAACACGAAATTTGCTATGTGCCTACCTGGGTCGATAATGCTGAGGCAACAGACCCTGAAGTATTTACCACATGCAGTCCCCAAATCTACGTTGTCTGAAACAAGCAAAAGAACTTGAGCATAAGAACAATAACTCTACTAAGAAACTAAAGCCCGCACACTGCTCATCCAATGATCTCCAATCACAATTACAACGAACAACAAAGAGCTCAATGTTCAATTCATTCAGAAAACCAACATTTCCATTATGCAGGCGTTTCACAACCAAACATAGTTAATGATTTTCTAGCAAAACTGTAGAAACAATAAACTAAAAATTTTGATTTCTTGAATTCAAGGTGAATCAACAAGATTGCACATTTTATAGATACAAGGCAAGAGAAACCACACAAACAACCAGATATGCATCTGAGCATAAACTATTCTAGAGGAAGTCTACGCGTGCACCGTAAACTATAACTATCTGTATATTTAATAGTTAGCTCAACAACAAACCTCTCAACTCACTACATATAAGCTTGTTTCGTATCCCCAATACTATTTATGCTTACATATCTTTCCATTTAATCAATCACATAATTTATTATGAAACTAATCAATCGCATAATTAAGAGAGTACAATCCTTTGTAACAGCATCTTAGATACACTATTATGAGAACCTTTATTGAACAAACAGTAATCCGAATAAAAAATCTTACTAAACCAGTTTATCCAGACAGAAAATAAATGATATATATAGTTATAGTTATATACACACACACGAACACAAAAGGAAGTGGATCACTTCTTCATTACCATAAGTTGCAATTAATATCAGTAAAAGACCAGGACACTATGCATGCACAACAAATAAGTAAATAACTAAAAGTATATAAACAAGGATATGGACTCACTTCCGTTGTAGTGATGAACTCCAACCTTTGCCAACATAGCATAGTACTCTATCTCGGACTTCCTGATAGGAGGACAGTTGTTGGCAATGATAACAAGTTTTGCTGTAATACACAAAGCAAAATGCAGATACCCTAGTTACACTCCAACCAAGATAAATTTCTCCAACAATAGAAATCCACAATCAGGAAGTTTATGCCCCCCTTACATAGAAAAACAGCCCCGTTAATCTCCCAAAAACTGTGTTTTTAATATTCACATGTAAAAAAAAGAGATGAATTTTAAACTGCAAGGTGATATTGCCAAGAAAAAGATAAATACTATGATTGAAGCAAGCTACTCAACTAATCAAATTAAATAGGCACGAACAGAACAAACTCAACACAGAATTCGTATAACTGAGCCCACCTACATTGGGATTTAATTGATATATTGATCCATACAAATGCCAAATAGCAATCAACCTCACAAGCCAATCCTTTTTTATTTTACATTCAATAATGTATGGCCTGTGTTAAAATGAAAGAAATGAATATCTGATTATCCATTTCAAGATAACAAGGCATTTAAATGTTTGGAGCATTATGAGAAGAAGCAAGCGACTGGCTTTCTGATCTTCACTCGAAGCTCCAACCTTACAAGCTAATCTATAGTCACAAATTTCATTTTATCCTTAAACATTATACTCGTAATCTTGAAGCAGAGTATATCACTACTCATTTGTACATTTTCCAGCCCACAAACAAAGTAATATTACCCATGATAACAAAGTAATATTATCCATAATAAATTGCACATCAAATTCATAAATTATCATAACTTGACTATTGTTATTTGGATTGCCAAACTACCCTCAGGTCATATTTGACTATATTTTCTTCCAGTCAACCTACATATCATAATTTCGACTAGTTTTAACTCAATCTTTAATAATAGTAGTTGAGTTATAATTTAATTTTTCATTCAATTGGAGTATACTATTATTATAGTTATTATTATTAAATTTTTGTATTATAACTCACTACTATAATCTTGGTAATCCTCGTAGTATCTTGATCTAGTTTTACTATTTATTTATTACATAATTCAATAGCAATAATAATTTGCAATGTAAAGGGGGAAAATAGGAAGAGTAATGTTTGATCCTCATAGTATCTTGATCTAGTTTTATTATTTATTTATTACGTAATTCAATAGCAATAATAATTTGTAATGTAAAGGAGGAAAATAAGAGGAGTAATGTTTGGCTTTGTTTTCAAAAAAAAGAATAGAGACGAGTGAGAATATTAGTTGTAAGTATCTATTACTACGCCCTTCCCATTTTCCAAATGCCATATAGATAAGAGTGTGCGCGGTGTACTTGGTTCTGAAGATGACACATTGCACGCACGCTTATTTATATGGCCTTCAGAAAAAAGGGAAGGGGTGTAGTAATAAATATTTACAGTTAAAAAATTACTATTCGTATCTAATTTTGCCTTTCCATTACAAATTATTATTACTATTGAACTACGTAATAAGTAAATATTAAAATTAGATCAAGATATTATTACCAAGATTATAGTAGTTGAATTATAATACCAATATTTAATAATAATTACAATAACAACCGTATTCTCCAATTGAATGAAAAATTAAATTATAACTCAACTACAATGATATAGAGGAACCATATAGCAGAAACAACTTGGGATTAAAACGTAGATATTACTATATACTCAATTCATAGTGATTTCAGTACAGACCTTTGGAGCTTCTAATGGTCTTGAGAACAGTTTTGTATCCCAATGTATATTTGCCGCTCTTCATAACCAGAGCCAGCCTATTGTTAATACTCTCATGAGTCTTCTTCTGCAAAATTCACAACAAACTCTTATTCAATATTTGATTTTAACTTATATGCACTGTCAATTTTTGTACAGCATCAGAGTAATTTATACTCCCAAGCAATTTACTTCTAAAATACCTTGTTGTATAAGTGTGTTTTACATCATCAGTGCATACAACTTACACTTACAACAAACAAATAGTGTGCATTTTTTGATGATCCGATTCGTAAACTAATATTGCTTTTAAAGAAGAGATTCTTACGGTTTTCTTGGCGGCAACCATAGTGGATTCTGGTGTGGAATCGGAGCCGGAGAAAATTAGAAGAAGCAAATGCGTCGACGGCGGCGAGCGAACCCTTAAATGTGGGGAGAAGTTTCCAATATATAACCGGGAAAGGCTGGTGTGAACTCTAGGGTTTGGGTTTTGGGCTGAAGACTGATAAGCCCAAATTCAAGAGTTTTCGTTTTCTAAGCCCAAATTGTCATATAAGTGAGTGTAGGGGCTTTTGCATCCGTACTCACTTTTTGTGTCACATTTTAACTTATACCTGTTTTGTAAAAAAATTACATCTGTAACCGCTTTTTCGCATAACTTCAGCATACGGCGCTGAAGTAGCAAAGGCAATCACGCAAAACTTCAGCATTCTAGTAGACGGGCCTGAAGTAGCTTGCGAACTTCAGCTCTTATCTTTGTAACTGGGGAACTAACCTAGAGCTGAAGTTTTTGTCTTTGTAATTGGAGAACTTCAGCTCTAGTAACTGGGAACTTTAGCTCTAGAGCTGAAGTTTTTGTCTTTGTAACTAGGGAACTTCAGCTCTAGAGCTGAAGTTTTTGTTTTGTAACTCGGAAACTTCAGCAAGTTTTTGTCTTTGTAACTGGGGAACTTCAGCTCTAGAGCTGAAGTTTTTGTTTTGTAACTCGGAAACTTCAGCAAGTTTTTGTCTTTGTAACTAGGGAACTTTAGCTCTAGAGCTGAAGTATTTGTCGTTGTAACTGGGAAACTTCAGCTCTAGAGCTGAAGTTTTTGTTTTGTAACTCGTGAAAGTTTTTGTCTTTATAACCGGGGAACTTCTGTCTTTGTAACTGGGGAACTTCAGCCCCGTATGCTGAATTTTTGTCTTTGTAACTGGCGAACTTCAGCTCAGCGAGGAAAAGGGTACTGAAGTTATTTAAAAAGTGGGTACAAATTAAAAGTTTTTAAAAAATCGGGTATAGGTTAAATGAGGGCGACCAAATAGGGTGCCCCACGCAATTTTTACGTGAGTGTAATAGTGTCATTTTTGAAGAATTAACCCAAAGAGTTGCACACTTAATCGCATAAATTAAAAATAGTGGATGGTTGTACGACCAACTGTCTTTATAATATTTTCGTTTATTCCAGATATTTTTGGAGGTTATAGCGAATTTTTGTCATACTCCCTCCATTTCAATTTATGCGAACTCATTTGACTAGGCACGAAGTTTAAGAAAAGAGAGAAAACTTTTGAACTTGTGGTGTAAGACGAAACACATTTATTTTGTGTGGCTATAAATCATTGCATACAGGTAAATTATTTTCAAATATAAAAAGTGGTCATTCTTTTTGGCACAGACTAAAAAGGAAATAGGTTCACATAAATTGAAGCGGGGGGAGTATATTATAGCAAAACATGAAAATTGGTTCCGAAAAAATATAGTTTTTATAGTGAAGTGTTGTTATATAAGGATATTGCTATAGAAAGGTCTGAATGTAACTGTATATAATCTATGTGTATAAGTTAATAAAAGTAAACAATAAATTTGATCGCCTATTTACGTAAAAATCACCTCCTTTTTGTTTATTTTCCTTTTAGGAATAATATCAATTTTGATATCTAGATTATTGCTTTATTACGATTTTGATAACAATTATTTTATTATGTTTGACCTTCAACTACGTGAGTCAAAATCAAGTGCCGTAGTGAATAAAGAATTTTTTTTTTAAAAAGAAGAAAATTTATTCTCCTAGAAAACTTAAGTCCATATAGTTGATGAAAGATATTGGGGACTTTATTTAATTTTTTCATTGTACCAAAGAAAAAAAGAAGAGAAGAAGCAATTGATTATTGTGTTCTATTTAATAAGAGTAGTAAGTCATTGGTGATATTACTATATGGATGTAGCCCGTGCCAGCATGGGTCCAATGACTTTGAAATTTTAAATTTTTCCAATACAATCCTTGGCTAGCAACATATCAAAAGATATTCAGTTGCTACACCAGCTAGTGTTTACAACAAAAATAACGAAGCATATTTTAAGTGTTGTGTTAATGTACGAATCAGGTAATAGGTAAAAGAAATTAAACCAATAATAACAACACTAAAAAACATAGCATAAGTTCACAAGTACGACCTGGGGAGGATAGATCCTCAGTTTAAGAAGTGTTGGTGCTACCTTTGTTGTATTTACCTGCATGATAGAAAATAAGGTTGAACTCGAATAAAGGTTACTTATTCTAGCACATGATTATAGCGCAGCTCAGAAAAAGCTTATAAAATGAAGATAGATAAATATTTGAAGCAAATTTGCACTTTGCATTATGAAGAGTTACGTACTTTGAAGAAAATTGAAGATTATTATAGAGCGAAAGAACTATAAACATGAATTGAAACCGCATGTCTAAGTTTGTTGGCCTACAAGTCTGGACTTGATATGGTATGATTATACTTTAACATATCAGCAATATACTTGACATTGTTGGCTTAAACCTGCAACAAAATTAGGTGAGTATGCTCTATTATTGAAATAATCAATTAAGACAGATAAATAGTACATGTCAAATGAAACAATATGACATCACTTGGCAAGAAATAAAAAAATGAACAAATAAAAAGAGCATACCAATTGACAGAAAATAACACAGAGAATGCAAGCAAAGAAATCTTTGCTTGAGCAGTTGCAGCAAAAGAATGTTGGGGGGAAAAAGAATACTATACCAATATGGTATAACGAAAGCAGCAAAAGTTTAGTGCAAGGAAAAGTAAAAGAATGTTTCAATTCCTTTTATATGATTTCAATCATGTGGAATCCAGCTGATAGATGAATCAAAAACAATAACGACATAGTTAACAAAGTTACGAAATTGGTTACTTAGCCGCCTGATAAACCAAAATAAGCTTTTATCTGGGAAGTAGTCCAAGAAACACTTTCTCCACTAAATTTTTTTTATTACATGAGTCGTAAGAGCACAAGAATAGACATGTGTACCAACAGATTGACCTTAGAGATACATCCTGGATAAATATAAGAAATATCTAGTCATTTGAAAGGCTTCCTATGAATTGTCCAGTTTTTTATTTCATATTTTTCTGCCTTAGATCTGAGTCCATACGAACTATTTCCCCTCCCCCCCCCCAACAATCCATAAATAAGAATGATGAAATATAGTATACATTCTAACATTGAAAATAATCTCAAGCATTCTTATCCTAGATAGTGATATGGACATACTGTGTATAGTTAATTAAAATTACATCGTTAATTTGTCAAATAAATGTGCTTGAGTCAAGCGCTCCCTTCAATATTTTGGCACCATTTTGGTGTATAACTAATGAAATAATATAGAAAATCGGTGTTGAAGTGAGTGCTCACTTCAAAAGTAGTTAAGTCATCAAATGACACTACTCTCCTTCGAGGCATACATTATTATCAACATTGTCATGACATGAACCTCAGACAAAAAGATATAGACCAGCCTTCATATACTGTTTTTAAGAAGGGAAAAAAGGACCAACCCATAACTAACGGTCATTGATCATTTCGTAAAGACATATAAATGATGTGTGTTGTCATATTGATGCATACCTCATGCTATCTCCAGAGTCATTTGAATAACAATCAAACTCCGCTTTATTATCATTGAGCAGATCCTATACAAACAATCAAGACGCATCCAACCCCTGGAAAAGTCATCGCTTTGTCAATTTTGACATCAAGATAGTAATTCGAGGTCGGTCCTGTCATAATCAAAACAAGAGTTCCAAATTAAACAAACTATGTTACTATGAATTACCTTTTACGGAGGACAACAGTAACTTGGCCTAGTAAATTACCATGACATCATTTTCTGAACGGAAGAAATTCTGCTTCACTCGATTTGCCACTTTTCATATAGTAGATAGGTACACCTTTTATGGATTGTTGGTACATAGGAAGATGCATAAGAAATGTATTCATTGAAGAATTTTCTCAAAAAACTCTAAACTATCAGTCCACATAAGCTCTTACTCATTAAGAGAAAACACAGATACCTAGAGATGATACAAAAGCACAAGATGAGAAGCAGAACATGCACCAGAAACTAACAATCACAGAAGGAAAATTTATTGAAGTTAAAAAGAAGGAAGAGCATGCATTCTGGTGTTTAGAGATGGGGTTTTACCCTAAAAACGGATAACAATTGAATTTATATGTGGTTTTAAGGATACGTGATTTCACTTGGCACAAACTGAGAAAATATGTAAATTGATATTAGAAATTGATTGTAAAGAAAATAAAGCAAACCAAATGAGATGTGTAGCTTTGGACCTCGAGCTAAGTCATCCTCAAACCGAACAGATATTCTACTAGAAAATATGAACAGAATAATAGAGTATTGAAAGCTTGAGAGAAAATGAGTATATTGCTTTGTATTGCGTGATTATGATGTCTTTACAAACGATTAAACCTCCTTTATATAGTAGAGGAGTTCCACTTACGGTACAATTTTAAATAAGCGGCCTTATCTTGATACGTGTCGAGATTCCCGCCGTGTTTTCACCCGATCACGGATATTTCGGCTTACCATTACTTGACTAGGTAAACCCACTTCGATCTTCGTTCCGCTCAGTCTCGATCTTGGTTGCTCTTCATCCTTGATCGGTCCATGAATTAAAGGTTTAGCAATCTAACTACGTATTGAGGCTCGATATAACACGAGGTTGAACTGTGTCCTATCGCAATCCAACCTCCATTAGTCATAAGAAGGGCATGCTCGTTCTGACCATATACAGATAGTCCCCTCGTTTCTCAGAAATAAGATGATGAGAAACGACATGAATTCTCGAGCTCCATCTTTTTGAGTGATGACGTTAGTGACAAGCTCAACCGTGATGCAAGCAACGAAACTAATTGTTATAAAATATCATGGGTTAACTAGCACACAATCACACACAACGCAAATAGAGAAGAAAAATCAACACAAAGATTTAACGAGGTTCGGCTAAGCATAATTCTCGAGGCAAAAGCAGAGAGAGTTTTTCACTATGAATAAGAAGAAAAACACAATACAATCTTTAGAATCCCCAACTACAACCCCTATATATAGATCCCAAAAGGTCCCAAACATATAAGAGAAAGGTTTCCCAATTTGACAAGGACTATAAGTTTTTCCTTTCCCAAATCTACTAGGTCAATGGGTTTTTCTAAACCTAAAGGGATTATGGGTTTCTTAAAAATACAAGGAAATAATTCAAGCCACAAAATAACAAATCTTCCCCTTGGCTTGAATTCTCTTCATCAACAGGAACAACGTGTCTCTACCTTGCCCTCAGCCCCGCAAGGGCTCTATTGAGTATTGTACACACCAATCAAGTCGAGACAATGCCTAATCTTGTTGGTCGGGACTGCCTTCGTCATTATATCAGCTGGATTATCATGCGTAGACACTTTCTCCACATTAACAACCCATTTTGATATAATGTCTCAAGTAAAGTGATGTCTAACTTCAATATGCTTCGTCCGCTCATGAAACATCTAATTCTTAGTAAGATAAATGGCACTTTGACTGTCACAAAAACTTGTGTCTTCTTCTGAGCTAGTCCAATATCACTTACCAAGCCTTGTAGCCAAATAGACTCTTTAACTGCTTCTGTAATTGCTATATACTCAGCTTTTATGGTAGACAAAGCAACGACAGACTGCAAAGTCGCCTTTCAACTGATGACACTACCGAAAAGAGTAAAAACATAACTATCAGAGATCTTCTCTTATCTAAGTCCCCTGCATAATTTGAATCGACATAGCCAACTAAGGATTCACTCAACTTGTCTTTGTAAAAAGCCAAGCCTACATCTGCAGTTACCTTCAAGTATCTCAAGATCCACTTCACCGCCTGCCAATATTGTTTACTAGGACACACCATGTATCTACTCACAACACTAACATCATATGAAATGTCAGGGCGAGTGCAACCCATAGCATACATAATGCTACCTACAACACTCGAACATGGAACACTAGACATCTGCTCCATCTCCTCATTTATTTTTGGTGACATGTCTGCAGACAACTTGAAATGGGAAGCAAAAGGAACAAACACGGATTTAGCACCTGTCATATTAAATCTCTTGAGGACCTTCTCAATATAGGACCGTTGGGACAACATCAGCTTTCCAACCCTTCTATCTCGAGTAATCACCGTACCCAATATCTTCTTTGCATTACCTAAATCCTTCATCTCAAACTCCTCACCTAGTTGCTTCTTCAATCGGGTAATATGTGACTTGTTTTTAGCAGCAATAAGCATGTCATCCACATATAACAAAAAATATACACTAGAACCGTCTTCAAGCTTTTTGTAATACACACAACTATCATATGCACTTTGAGAAAATGCATTTTGAATCATGAATGTATCAAATCTTTTATACCACTGCCTAGGCGACTATTTCAGACCATATAGAGATTTCTTAAGCAAGCAAACATGATTTTTCTTATCCTGAGTAATGAATACCTCGGATTGACTTATCTAAATCTGCTCATCCAATTCACCATGCAAAAATGCAGTTTTCACATCTAACTGCTCTAGGTCTAAGTCATGAAGAGCCACCAAAGCCAGTAAGACCCTGATAGAGCTATGTTTTACCACTAGAGAGAAACTTCATTGTAATCTTCTCTAGTTCTAAGTCATGAAGAGCCACCAAAGCCAGTAAGACCCTGATAGAGCTATGTTTTACCACTGGAGAGGAACTTCATTGTAATCTATCCCCTCCCTCTGTGTAAAATCTTTAGCTACTAATTTTTCCTTGTACCTTGATGCTTCAATCCCTGGATTGCCCTATTTTCTTTTGAAAATCCATTTGCAGCCTAGTACCTTCTGTCCCTTTGGCAATGGAACAAGCTTCCAAGACTTATTCTTATGAAGAGACTCAATCTCTTCACTCATAGCACCAACCCACTAATCTGATTCTGGACTAGAAATAACTTCTTTATAGATATTAGGCTCAAGCACATCAATGGTCTCTACAACAAACAAAGCAAATTCCACAAAATTTGCATATCCAAGAAAATTACCATCAGCTACGTTTGCAAACCTTTGTGGTGGATTGATCACTCTCTTCTCTCTGCCTGTTGCAATGCTATAGGGTTGTTGTAAAGGTGCATCAATATTATCATCTTGATCAATATTTTGAACCTCCTCCACTTCCTCTACTTTAGAACTACTGGCTAAGCTAGTGGAGATTCAATTTCTAGCTTTATGCGGTCACTGACACCACAATCTATTTGTGCTATTTCTTTCTCCCTGTGACTGTCTAGTGAGGCAGATTCATTGAATGTTATATCCCTACTAATAATTAGCCCTGGAGTCTTTTGATCTTTGCACCATAACCTATAACCTTTCACTCCAATTGCATACCCTATAAATACGCACTTCTTTGCTCTCTGCTCAAGTTTTCCATCCCTCACATGAGCATAAGCAGGACAACCAAATATCCTTAAATTTGAATAATCAGCAGGCGAACCGGACCATACCTCAAAAGGAGTTTTGAACTCAATAGTTGTGGATAGAAATCTGTTGACCAAATAACAAGTTGTATTGATTGCTTCAACCCAAAAATCTTTGCTAACACATGAGTGTGAAAGCATGTTTCGTGCCCTATCACAAAACGTTCTGTTCATACATTCTGCAATACCATTTTGTTGTGGTGTTCCGACACAAGTGTGGTGTCTCACTATGCCCTCTCTGCTGCATAAATTATCGAACTCAGAATTACAAAATTCCAATCCATTGTCAGTTCGAAGACGCTTAATTTTTCTTTCCGTCTGCCTCTCAACCATCATCATCCATTTAACAAATGTCGAAAATGACTCATCTTTTATTTTTAGAAAATACACCCACTCCATCCTTGAGTAATCATCAATCAAAGTCATAAATTACCTGGCACCACTCTTGGATGGAAATTTGTTTGGACCCTACAAGTCAGAGTGTATATAGTCTAACTTGTCTCTGGTCTTGTGCTCGACCTTCTTGCTAAACTTGACCCTTCTCTGTTTACCAAATACACAATGCTCACAAAAATTCAAAACTTGATTTTTGTACCCATTCAGCAAATTCTGCTTACTCAACAAAGACAATAAGTTATCACTCATATGGCCAAGTCGCAAGTGCCACAACTGAGACTGATTCAGACCATTTTTCCCAGAAGCTACAGCAGCTTCCCCTTAAACTACACTGGCTTGAAGATGATACAATTTAGAATGCAGTTTACCCTTCATGAGTACCATGAAGCCTTTACACACCTTAAGTATTCCATTATCGAAGTGAAATTTATACCCTTGATCATCCAAAGTCGAAAGAGAAATCAAATTTCTCTTTATCCGAGGAAAATGCCAGCACTCAATGTTTCTGATAATTCCGTCGAACATTCTTAATTTGATGTTACCAACCCACTCTACTGGTAATGGATTATCATCTCCTATGTTGACAGTCCCACTAATTTTCTTGTAAGTTGCAAACTAATTTTTGTGTGGACACATGTGGAAAGTAGAACCAGAATCAAGAACCCAAGAATTCTGCCCATGACTATCACTCACATCACAGACTTCCCCTACATAGTCACTATCATCAGAATTATTGTCAGTGTCAACAATATTTGCCGAATTATTTATTTTCTACTTCCCTCTTTTCTCCTTCAGCTTAGGACAATCTCTCTTGTAGTGACCTTGCTCCCCGCACTCATAACAATGTTGCTTCCTTTCTCTAGACTTTGATCTGTCGGTTGACTTTTTCTTGTTAAAGTCCTTTTGTTGTGTTCTTCCTCTAATCACAAGACCCTCGCCCTCAATTCTGCTATATGGAAAGCTATTTTTCAACTCTTTAGATTTTAGTGCATTACTGACATCTTCCAGTGAAATGTTGTCTTTCCCATATAGCAGCGTATCGGCAAAAGTATCATAAGATGGTGGTAAATAACATAACACAATCAAGGCCTGATCCTCACTCTCAATTTTGATATTCACATTCTTCAGGTCCATTATAATTGAATTAAACTCATCAAGGTGAGTTTTAACAAGTGTACCTTCATTCATACGGAGATTGTATAACCTCTTTTTCAGGTAGAGGCGGTTTGTTAACGATTTCTTAGAATACAGATCTTTCAGCTTCTTCCATGTCATTGCTGCAGAAGTTTCTTCAGCAATTTCCTGAAGAACGTTATCTGTAACGCTCATAAAGATCGCACTCAAAGCCCTCTCCTTCAGGTCTGCCTTCTTTGTCTCTTTCATCTCTTCAGGAAAATCCTCATCAATTGCCTTTCATAACCCTTGTAATACCAGGGACAATTTCATCATAATTTTCCATAGACTGAAACTAGAACCCCCGTCAAATTTCTCTACTTCGTACTTTGTTTAAGATGATGAAGACATCTTAACTTTAGATTATATGTAGAAACCCGAACCTTGCTCTGATACCAATTGTTGGGCTAAAACGGCCCAAAGATACTCTTAACAAAGATTCTCCTGAGGAATCAATCACCACCTATGTAGAGGGGTATCTAAGTGCTTATACTTACCCCTTTACGTTTAGCCCTTTGGATCCCATAATAATAGCCTTCTGGAAAAGGTACGACGTCACCCTAGGCCAGATCCATCCGTAGTTCTGGAGAATCATCGTCCTTCTCTGCTTCTTCACGTGCAAGATCGAGGGGTGCTCATTTACCTTCGATCATTTCATGCGCCTCTACAGTCCCCGGCTCTATCAAGGACTGATTAAACTCGCCCGCCAGGCCAGCAAAAGCCCCATTCTCTAGTATTGACGAGACCCGTGATCGATGCTGGATGGGCAGGTTTGTCCAAATAAGGACATCAGACCTGATCCCTGGGAAAGACATGTCGTTCCCAGAGAGGTGAAACATGAATCGTAAGTGCCTTTACTTTGAATGATTGCTTTTTTGTTTTCTCTTCCTTCTACCTTTCCTTATTTCTACTTTGGGTTGCAGCTCTGGCCCAGACGCTGGACCTGGTTCTGAAGTTTAAGCGATGGGTCGAAGGTTTGGTATCTCAGAGGCCCTACTCCGAACACACTTGGATGGAGCTATCAAAGGGTCGATGGAAGGCTCGCAAGCATGGTAAATTTCTATTTTCTTATTGTTTGTTATTTTAGTCTTTTCTCAACTAACCTGTCTCTCTTTCTTTTTCAGGTCTCGGGAAGGATGTTGCGATGAGACTGTCACGACCCCAGTTCGCCCTCCGTGAACATGTCATGACGGCACCTAGTTCCTATAACTAGGTAAGCCTATAAATGTGGAATATCAGCATAACTTGCGGAAATAATTAAGTAAAAGAAAGCTGAACAATCTAAAGGAAGACTGTATATAAATGCCATTTGGAACATACAACTCAAAATAATATGGAGGTCTACAACATCACCCCAAAACCCGGAAACTCACGGGAACCACAGGCTAACAAAATATAATACATTGCTCACTCCAGAATATCTATCCAACTGTAAGGAGGGATAAACTTTTCACAAAAAGCTGGAATAAGATAGAGACTTCTGGTCTGCGGACGTGGCAAATATACCTCGAAGTCTCTGCTGTATCTCTCAACCTCGGGGATAGTGCGCCTGAGTGGAGGTACCTGGATCTGCACATGAAAAACATGCGCAGGAAAGGGCATAAGTACACCACAACGGTACTCAGTAAGTGCCAAGCCTAACCTCGGTCGGGTAGTGACGAGAAAGGTCAAGGCCCTACTGAGGTCAAACAATATAATAGGAATTTACAGTATGAAAACAGGAGGTAATAATGAGTACATCAGTGAAATAAGACAGGTCAAACAAGGCAATAACTAAACACAAGAACAGAGAAAACCCGAAATATGTGCAGCATAATAACAATGGTAACAATGAGGATCTCCCAGGATACCGTCCTGTAGTACTTTTCTCAAATGTCTGGTGGATCTCCCGGGATACCGTCCCGTAGTCCATCATATGTATATCCGAAGGATCTCCCGGGATACCGTCCCGTAGTCCATCATATGTATATCCGAAGGATCTCCCGGGATATCGTCCCGTAGTCCATTGTATGTATATCCAAAGGATATCCCGGGATACCGTCCCTTAGTCCATCATATGTATATCCGAAGGATCTCCCGGGATACTGTCCCGTAGTCCATCATATGTATATCTAAAGGATCTCCCGGGATACCGTCCCGTAGTCCATCATATGTATATATGCAGGGGGATCTCCCGGGATACCGTCCCGTAGTCCCAAAGTAAATATGCAGGGGGGATCTCCCGGGATACCTTCCCGTAGTCCCAAAGTAAATATGCAGGGGGGATCTCCCGGGATACCGTCCCGTTGTCCTAAAGTAAATATGTAGAGGGATGTCCCGGGATACCGTCCCGTAGTCCCAAAGTAAATACTCATCCACAACAAGAAGACATTCAGATTTAGAGTGCAAAAATACAAGGCAACAAGAAATTCTAGCCCAACATGCTTCACGTAGTACAATTAAATCAATTTAAGCAAATAGGCAATTTGGGGCAACTAGGCATGGTCTTCTAAGCTAACATAGACTATGGTTGCAATTAAAATAAAACAGGGAAGAAAGAAATTCAGTCTGAATAATTAAAGTAAAAGCCGAATTTTCAACAATTAGCACAAGTACGCGCTCGTCACCTCACGTACGAGGCATTCAATAACCAAATATCACATCCTAAGGGGAAAAGGTCCCCCCCACAAAGTTAGACAAGCCACTTACCTCGAACCGGCTCAATATCAACTTGAAACCACACGTTTGCCATGAGTATCCGACTCCAAATGGCCCAAATCTATACAATTTAATTACATATCGTAAATAACGTCTCAAGCAACTGATTCTACTATCTAATTCAAAGCTAAGGCGCGAAATTAGGTAAAATGACCAAAACGCCCCTCAGGCCAGCATCTCGAAATCGGATATTTTACATTTTCAGAACTCTCGTACTCTCACGAGTCCAACCATATAAAAATCTCTCAATTCGGAGGTCATTCACCCACTCAAAATTCAATAATTTGGTCTATGAAGTCTTACCCATTTTCCATGCAAAATCCGAAATTAGAAGAGGAATTTGTGACTAGATTAGCGGGTTATAAGCAAAAAGGAGTTTAGAATCATTACCCAATCGTTGCCACTGAAAAACCCTTGAAATCTCTCTCAAATCCGAGCTCTCAAGCTTGAGTTTTGGCAAAAAGGGCTAATCCTCGAATTTGGAGATGTTTATACTGCCCAGTCATTTAATGAACCGCGAACGCGGAGGAAGTCACGTGTTCGCGAAGAAGGAAAATGGAGCCTGCCAATATTTCCCTTCGCGATCGCAAGGAGAAGTACGCGAACGCGATGGAGGAAGAGGTGAAGCTATGTGAACGCGGTGGGACCGGTTGCGAACGCGAAGAGAAAAGCCGGTCCTCCTCCAAAAAATTTCTACGAATGCGTGGAGTAGGACGCGAACGCAAAGAAGAAAGTCCCAGGTGGTCAAATAAGCCTTCGCGAACGCGAAGGCAAGCTCGCGAATGCGATGAAGGCGCACTACAAACAACAACAACAATTCAAAAACAGGAGGAAATGGCCCGCCGAGCATCCGAAACAACCCCGAGGCCCCCGGGACCTCAACCAAGACCACCAACCAACCTTAACACCTTATTTGAACTAGGTCAAGCCTTAAAACACGTCTCGTGATATCAAAAACATCGATTATGCATAGATTCAAGCTTAGAAACTTAGGAAAATTCTAGAATTCACATCCGACGCCGAAACACGTCTAAACTCATCCGAATGACCTCAAATTTTGCACACACATCCCAAATGACATGACGGAACTACTGTAACTTCCGAAATTCCATTCCGACCCTCGGATCGAAAACTCACTATTGGACCGGAAACTCCAAAAATTCAAACTTCGGCATTTCAAGCCTAAATGAGCTACGGACTTCCAAAACACATTCCGAACACGCCCCCAACCCCGAAATCACCTAACGGAACCATCAGATTTCCCTTCGAAGGGCGTCTTCACACTGCTCCGACTACGGGAAACTTTCCAACACTTAAGCTCTCATTTAGGGACTAAATATCCCAAAACTCTCCGAAACTTAAAACCGAACGTCCCGGCAATTCAATTAAGTAGAAATAGACTTGGGGAAAACAGTTAACAGGGGATCGGGGCGTTAATTTTAAGACGACCGACCGGGTCGTCACATCCTCCTACACTTAAAAATTCATTCGTCCTCGAACGATCATAATGACATACCTGAAGTATTGAAAAGATAAGGGTAATAGCTTTGCATATCCTGCTCGGTCTCCCAGGTCGCCTCCTCGGCCGGCTGACCCCGCCACTGAACCTTTACTGAAGCAATGTTCTTCGACCTGAGCTTTCTGACCTGCCTGTCCAATATAGCTACAGGCTCCTCAACATATTATAGATCCTTGTCCAAATGGACTGAGCTGAAATCCAAGACATGGGATGGGTCACCGTGATACCTCCGGAGCATCGAAACATGAAATACCAGATGAACTCCTGCCAAGATGGGAGGTAAGGCAAGCTCATATGCAACCTCCCCAACACACCTCAATATCTCAAAAGGGCCAATAAACCTCGGACTCAACTTCCCT